>CM016620.1:109962122-110186886 GCA_005393395.2 Gossypium australe | reverse complement strand
TCCATAGTTATTATTATCATCGCCTTTTCGTTACTATTTTCTTTTATTTCATTTTGTTTGTTTATTTTACTTTTTTTATCGTATTTTATTTCTACTGTTATTATTGTTATTCATGTTCGATCACCGTAATGTTGTTATATAAACTAGCATAGCAACTCATTTTACATTTTATTTTAAATCATATCATATTTTATTCGATACATTACAATTTTCGTTTCAAAATAAGCAAACTCTATGTGTTCTAAGGTTCGAAAAGAGTCGTACCCTAACTTACTGGGTTTCGATTTCTCTTTTCGAATCTAAAGAACCTATTACTTTCTTTTTAAAGGTTGAATAAAAACTTACTCTTGAGAATTCAAAATTGTCGTGTCCTAACTCACTGGATGGGACATTTTGTTATCTCGAGATAAGGATTTCAAAAAAAACAAAGGCAATATTCCGTGTTTGGTATTTTGGGAAATCGAGCCCTAACTTACTGGGTTCTGATTTTTTTCATTAGACCCCAAATAACCGAGTATCCTTATTAGATTTAAACACATTAATTTTGAAAGTTAAAGGACAAGCTCAATTTCAGGGATTTGAAATGTCGTACCCTAACTCACTGGGCGTGACATTTTACTTCCTCGAGATAAGAGGGTCTGATTGCTCATATTTTATTCAAGTTTTTTTCCTTGAAAATAAAAAGAATCGTATTTTAAAATCTTTCAAATTTTCGATATTAGGACATTAATTAATCAATTAGGTACTAATTATGGGCGTCACGAGGGTGCTAATCCTTTCTCGTACGTAACTGACTCCCGAACCTGTTTTCTTAAAATTCGTAGACCAAAATGTTTTATAAGGTGGCCCAATCACACTTCAAAAAGATTGGTGGCGACTCCATTTTCATATTTTAAATTCGGCCCGTTTTCAAACGAAAAAAATGGTTTCGACAACTTGGCGACTCCACTGGGGAACAATAAGAGAGTCAAGCCGTAGAATTGATCGACTAATGTCCTTTTATCGAAAATAAAATTTTTTGATTTCGTTTCTTCCATTGCCTTTGTTTGGGTCGTGTCATATGTTTTTTTTACATTTTAAGTGTGTAGGATACATTTGCATCATATTGCATGACCGTAGTGGTCACACCTTTAAGTGAGAGTGAGAAGCTACTCCTTCGTGAGGTTTTCACCTCCGTGCAGGATAGTGGATCGCTTCCGGAATACATCCGTACCTATGTCTTCGTGAGGTTTTCACCTCCGTGCAGCCATAGGGAAATGTATTCCCCTGAACTAAATTCGGTTCGTATGAGCCTATAATGGGTGAGGATCGAGGAATCTAGTGGTTCAGGTACCCTTTTTTCCCTTAGAACCAAACCACATATAGTGAACCCTAAGACCCCACTTTAGGTAGAACTATGTTGAACCCTAGCAGTCACCTGGATAGGTGTTTGATTTTTACCATCTGTTTATGATACTAACATGTTTCTTTTGTTTATGACTACATTGCATTTCATCATTATAGAAAGGACGTGTTGATTCATATTCGATTGCTAAATAGAAGAGTTTGTCATAAGGAAATGGATTACTTGATAAAGTGAGTTATAATGCGGTCGTTCGAATATAGTCTAGGTAAACAACGAGAGAAGGCTGATAGTTCGCAGAAGAATACAAGACTTTGCCCTAGTATTCAAGCCGACAAAGACTATTCAAGAGCCGTCACGTCTCGACTTTTTCAAAAAAGCTTATAAGCGTCATGGAGGATAAGTGAATGAAGAGTCACGACCAGGATCAATCAACAAGGAGCTAGAAGAGGCATCTATTGAGAAAGCTCATGGGACACGATTGAAACATCCGGATACGAAGAAATAGATTGGTGTATTACCTGGACTATAGGGACGAAGCCGCATATGTAATCCGTTTTATGTAAAGAAATTTATTTTCTAGAAAAGTTCTTCTAATGGAATTGAATTCAGAGTCAACGCCTCTCTTTCTTTTTGCATTCATTCCATGCATTTGCATTACATTTCATCCATTTGCATCACATCGCATCATATGCATTTAATATCATAAAAGAGCCCTATTAACTAGAGATCATATTATAGTTATCCTGGAACACCGCTACTACACTCGAAGAAAAATGAAAGTCATGGATCAAAGGATAGAAAAGTTAGACAGATGCAGAAAGAGGTGCAGGACCAACTGCAAACTCAGATGCAAGAACAGTTTGCTAAGATCCAACAGGATATGAGGGATCAAATGCTGGAATCCCAGAGAAGTATGATGAGCCAGTTAACACAACTGTTGACTGGAGGGCCTAGTAAAGGAAAGAGCCCTATGGTTGATACCGGAGGTAACAATAAAGATTCTACTTATTCTCCAGGCTTCGCCCTGGTAAAATTCTCAAATTCAACCACCAAGAGTGTCAATCAACATCAAACCCCAATACCAATCTGGTATCCCAGCACCGAAAAACTTCCTTGCAGGCTCAAGCTCCAACCCAGGAGATAATTTGGCAAATCCAATAGTCCCTGACTTCGATGATGCAGCAGAAGGAGAAAAAACAAAGGCAGAGCTCCCAAAGGAGTTTGAGGATCGATGCAAGTGATTGGAGGAGAAGTTTCGAGCATTGGAAAGTACTGATTACCAATGCGAGGTAGATGCTAAAAAGTTGAGTTTGGTCCATGATCTGGTACTCCCACCAAAAGTTTAAGATGCCAGAATTCGAAAAATATAATGGGACCAGCTGCCCTGAGGCCCGCATTACAATGTTTTGCTGAAGAATAACGGGATATGTCAGCAACGACCAGTTGTTGATCCATCGTTTCCAGGATAGTCTAACTGGAGCTGCAACTAAATGGTACAATCAGCTGAGTTGTACCCAAATCAAATCATGGAAGGATCTAACCCAGGCCTTCATGAAATATTATGGCCATGTAACTGATATAACGTCTGACAGGATCACGCTACAAAACATGGAGAAGAAGTCAGGCGAAAGTTTCAGAAAATATGCCCAGAGGTGGAGGGAAGCAGCTACACAAGTCCAACCGCCGCTGCTGGAAAAAGAAATAACCATGCTCTTCATTAATACCCTGAAAGCACCTTTCATCAATCATATGTTAGGGAGCGCAACTAAGACCTTCACAGACATAGTGATGTCGGGCGAAATGATAGAAAATGCCATAAGGTGTGGAGAGATGAGGCTGAGGAAAGTACGAGAAGATCAGCTCCGAAGAAAAGGGAAAATGAAGTAGGTAGTGTAAACTCAGGTTATCCAAAAACCATTACTGTTAGTCAACCGAGAGCAGTAGCTGCGGGCCAGCAGGCCTCACCAAGACAAGAGCCCAACACAATGCAGAATGTCGAGAAATTCCAGTTTACTCCCATACCTGTGACGTATATGGAGTTGTATAAAACTCTGTTCGATGCGCACGTTGTAGCCCCTGTCAACTCAAAACCGTTGCAACCCCCATATCCTAAATGGTACGACGTAAGCACTCAATGTGAACACCATGCTGGGATAATGGGGCACCCGATAGAGAATTGC
This sequence comes from Gossypium australe, assembly GCA_005393395.2. Classification (NCBI taxonomy): domain Eukaryota; kingdom Viridiplantae; phylum Streptophyta; class Magnoliopsida; order Malvales; family Malvaceae; genus Gossypium; species Gossypium australe. Next base: position 110,183,361 of record CM016620.1, on the reverse strand, counting down.
TTCCCTTTTAAGAGGCTAGTCGAAAGGCTTATTAAGGCGGGTGTTGTGAAATTCAACGATGCACCAGGTATGGGAAATCTGTTACCCAGTCATACCGAAAAAGGGGTAAACACGATAGTCGAGTACGTAGAGAGGATAATCAAACGAAATGTTGCTAAGTAAGAACCCCATTGAGGGAGGTTTGAAAGGAAATGTGGAAACGAGGGCTAGTTCCGCAAGAGTTGGAGAGCAAATCCCAGGATGGGAGGAACTACTGTGAGTTCCACAATGAGAAGGACCATGAGATCCAACAATATAGCGAATTCAGGGCCCTGGTGCAAGGGTTAATGGACAACAAAGAGCTGGAGTTCTTTGACTCTCTTGAAGGAGAAAACGTGTGCACCATAGGAGGGGAGTCGGTAGAGAAAGACGCCAAGGTCAAATGGGGATCAACGATTTTTCCCTATATATCCAATGTATTCGTATCGCAAGGAGTTGTCCATCCAGGACCGGTGAACATGAATGAAGAAACGACTGAAGATATGATGAGAGCTTTGAGCATCGATGCCGTGTTTGAAGAGGGTCCGTAGGAAGGAAACTTAGCGGGCATACGCCCCTATGAGCCTGGAAGTGTTCTGAACAACTGGACTGCAGAGGAAATTCCTGTAGTTTTTAGGGCTAACACAGAGTAATGTTCAAAACAAACTTGTTGTTTTAAGCCTAGAAGCAATAAGAATCTTCTATGAAATAGGCTCATGTTCAAATATCTTTACTTTCAATAAAAACATGCATTTTTGTGTTCCATACCGGGCAAATATTTTTTATTCTTTTATTTCAGTCATAATCATGTCATACAAATAAGCCACTCTTAGATTCATCTTCTGGATATTCTTTCATGCCTACAATAGGTCCCCAGATATCAAGACATGAGCAACGCTGTTACGGACTCCCTTTTGAGGGAAATATGGGCCTAGAAGGATCTGAGGATTTTGAAGATGTCAGAGATTGTAACTTATCTTTTGATTTGTTAAGAATGGTAGAACAAAATGAAAACAGACTCTACCGTACAAAGGGTCAAGGGACATTGCGAGTCTAGGAAAGGAGTGAAGATCGAAGCCTTGCCCACCACAGAAACAAAGCGAGACGTCATTGAGTTGTTCCAAGAATTCAAAAATGTCTTTGCATGATCGCGTCAAGATATGCCTAGGCACAAGGAGACTATGGAGTGTTCGAAAAGGCACATGCTAAGAGTTTTACGATAGCTAGGTTGATTATAAGTTTCGGGTACTGCTGGTCTACCATGAAAGGGAGATTGTATCAGTTATGCCATAAATGCCAAATTGAGAAGACATGACTTATATGCTTCCTCTATTTTTTTTCCTATACGTGGCGCATAGATGTTACGGGGACGACCTCGTCAAAAGCATCTAGTCAACACCTATTCATCTTCATGATTGTCAATTATTATACTAAGAGGGTGAAGGTCAGTTCTTATGGCAAAGTCACAAAGTTAATAGTCATTAAACTCAATTTCAATTTCAAATTCAAGTTCGAGTTCAAAAGAAAACGGAAGGGAAAAAGAAAAGAAAATAAAGAAATCATCAAAGAAGATTTTGAAAGATGATTGAAACTTGTAAAGATTGGCATAGACTAGTTACCATTTACCCTCTATGTTTCTCGAATGTTGGCCAGGACCTCCACTGGGGCAACACCTTTCTCATTGGTTTATGGAATGGATGCAGTCTTGCCCATCGAAGTTGAAATTCCTTATCTTCGGGTTTTGTCAAAGCTGAAGTTGGATGAAGAGGAATGGGTTCAATCTCGGTATGATCAACTGAATCTGATCGAGGAAAAAAGGTTAAGAGCCATCCGTCATGATCAAATGTACCAGAAGTGAATGATACGGGCTTACAACAAAAAGTTCACCCCAAAGTATTCCATGAACGAGACTTGATGTTGAAAAGATCCTCCCTATGCAAAAGGACTTCCGAGGAAAGTGGATGCCTAAGGACCTGATGTTGAAAAGAAGACCTTTTCTGCAGGAGCATTGATACTAGCCGAGATGGGCGGCAAGAGTCAGCCTAATCTAGTTAATGCAGATTTCGTCAAAAAGTACTTCGCTTAAGAATGAAATAGGCCAAGGCGAAAACCCGCAAAGGGTGCTTTGGGGCTTTCCGCAAAAAAAAAAAGAAAAACGGAGAGGCTAAGGTGAAAACCCGCAAAGGACGCGTTGAGACCAAAGGGGCTTTGAGTCGAAAACCCAAAAAGGGCGGCTCAAATTGTGATCGGAAGTGGGGTATACAGTGGTCTTGCTACGTTTGATTTAACAATGAGGAAGCATGTTACGTCTTGGGGCATCGACAAAGTACTCCGGATCCCCTAAACACATATTGAGTTTAAATGGTCCTCAATAAGTTTGAACAGAGAAGCTCAAGCTGCGATATCTGAGGCACCTAGTTTCCATCTTACATATTCTGAACTTGCTCGTCTCAAAATACATTACCAATAAATTTCCTTTTTGATTGCATTTGCTATCTTATTAGTTTCAAGCTATGTTCCTAATTAATTTCTTTCTTGTCCATTACTATGATCTTTTTCAAGCATTTTTCATTGAAATTAGTGGACTAATAATGCTTTCACAAAAGAAGTTTTGCGTATTACTCTGAAACTCTCTAAATAATACAAGAATCTGAAATAGGACAATTATTTAGAACTAACCAGGCTTAAAGGGCTCGGAGCACTTGAGATAAGAGTCTAAGCAGTGACGACATCTTCAGATTCTCTGTTAGAAGTATCAACTGAGCAAGACGACATACGTCAGGGGTATCACCTTAACAAATGGCGAGTAATGATGGCCCAAAAATTAAAAGATTGGATCATGTTCATGACATTTTGCATTCATTCATAACATTCATAATACATATGGTTAGGAGCATTTTTCATGACATCCTAATCATTTGGCATAAGCATAGACCCCATGAAATCAATTCTACAGCTAGATTCCCCAGAAGACAATGTAGCAAAATTGATCAGAACTACAGATTTTGGCAAATCTTATCTCCATATATCGGCAACAGAGCATATTTAGACCAATGAGCCTTAATCCTCTAAGTAGTAGGGTAACAGGCTGAAGATTACAGATCTTATCCCACTGAGCAGGAGTGGAACGGATCGAAAACGATGAGCCTTAATCCCCTAAGAAGTAGGGTAACAGGCTGAAGAAGCAGATATTATCCCACTGAGCAGGAGTGGAACAGGACGAAGACGATGAACCTTCATTCCCTAAGCAGTAGGGTAACAGGTTGGAAGAAGCAGATCTTATCCCACTGAGCAGGAGTGGAACAGATCGAAAGCGATGAGCCTTAATTCCCTAAGCAGTAGGGTAACAGGTTGAAGATAACAGATCTTATCCCACTGAGCAGGAGTGGAACAGATCGAAGATGATGAGCCTTAATTCCCTAAGTAGTAGGGTAACAGGCTGAAAATTGCAGAAATTATCTCTACTGGCAAGAGTGGAGCAGATCAAAAATTGTGAATCTTATCTCCATGTATCGGTAATGGAGCAGATTCAAACCACTAGCCTTATCTCCCTGAGCAGGAGTGGAGCATGCTAAAGATAGCAGATCTTATCTTCACTGAGCAGGAGTTGAGCAGATCGAAGACAGCAAGTCTTATCTCCATGTATCGGTAATGGAACAGATTGAAGAGTACAGATCTTATCTCCATTGAGCAGGAGCGGGGCAGATCGAAAATGGCGAATCTTATTAGCAATGGAGCAGACTGAGGATAGCAGATTTTATCTCCACTGAGCAGGAGTGGAGCGGATCGAAGACGGTGAGCCTTAACCCCCTAAGCAGTAGGGTAACAGGCTAAAAATTCCAAATCATAACCAGTAACGAAGCGGATTGAAACAAAACTCCTGTGCCCCTGAAGATGTTGTGGGTTAAAGTGAGGCTACTTGAAGAGAAGAAGCGCCAAGAAATCAAGACTCAGCAAAACGGGGCAAAATTGGCTCTTTTAGAATCTTTGCTTTTGTTCCGGTTACACGACAACAAGCAAAGAGGGGCAGCTGTATGACCCAATTTTTACCCCAACCAGAGCCCAAACAATAAACCAGAAAATATAAAACAACTAGCCCAAATTTCAGCCCAAGCCTAATACAGCCTAAACAGGGTTTCAAAAACCCCAGCAACCAGTGCCTCCAAACAGCCTCCCCATGCATCGTGCGCGCTTTCAGCGCCCAAGTCATGCCCACGTCGCCTTACCTGCGGAAAAAGGGGAAAAGCAGCAGCACAACAAATAGAAAACTAGAATTTTAGCTTTTTTGGGGATTTTTCTGAAAAGGCTATAAAAGCCTTCGAACACGGGTGTAAAAGGGGGGATTTTTGATTACTGACTTTTGGAATATATACCAAACAGAATATTCTTTTCGAGAAATCAACGCGAAATCAAACCAAATCATCAAGGTTTCGATTTTCTCTTTTCTCTTTTCTTTTTGTTTTGAATCTGTTTTTCCTCCTTCATTTTCGAAAACAAAACCCTTCCGTTTTCACAGATTGATTTCACTTGTTTTCAAAAACAAACAAAGTTTGTTTAAAGAAAAAGAAGAGAAATCGAGGGGTTATTACCGTGGTTCCTCCGGCCACCGCTAATGGTGCGCGCAGGGTGGATTTGCTGCGAGGATGGGCGTGCCCTAGCAGAGAAAAGAGGGGATCCTCTCTGTTTTTTTTAGGCTTTTCGGCAAAATGAATTTGCAAAGGGAAACAAAAATAAAAGGGCTAGAGTTTCTTTTAAAAAAATGGCAGAATGCCATTCAACTTTTACTTTTTGGGTTTTTTAAACGGCAAATTAAATGATGTCGGTTGGGAGGATTAGAATCCATGCTTTAAATGGGATATTTACCCTATCAGTCCTTCTCCTTTATACGCGCGTTTATTTTGATCCCAGCTCATGATTTGTTATTTCTTTGCATTTTATAATTTGCACCCCGTGTTTTGTTTTGATTATAATTAAATCCCAAGCCTTTTACAACTCTAAATTACTTTTGGTTTTTTGTTTTAATATTTTATTCACTTATTGTAGTATTCTCATCATTGTTTTTTTTTTGTTTATTATTTTACATCTGTACATGCTTTTCAATATTGTTCTTACTGTTATATGTTATTATCATTATTGTTACCTTTTTTATTATACGTATTATGTGTATTATGATCTTATTTTATTACTTTTTTTTAACTTTTATTATTACTTTCTATTACTAATATTTTTTTACCACTATTATTTTTATTTTTTTTCCTTACTATTATTCTACATATATATATTATTATTACTATATTATACTTATTATTATTATACTTATCGTTGACTATCTTATTACTAATACTCTTTATTTATTACTTTTATTATCAATATTATATTTTTTTTCATCATTATTATTACTATTTTTCATAACTGTTATTTATCTTTTTATTAATACTATTTTATTTTTACTAGTACTATTATTATTATTTTAATTATTAATATATATTTTAAACCTATTATTATTATTCTTATTATTTGTTTATTAGTATATTTCATAGTTATTATTATCATCGCCTTTTCGTTACTATTTTCTTTTATTTCATTTTGTTTGTTTATTTTACTTTTTTTTATCGTATTTTATTTCTACTGTTATTATTGTTATTCATGTTCGATCACCGTAATGTTGTTATATAAACTAGCATAGCAACTCGTTTTACATTTTATTTTAAATCATATCATATTTTATTCGATACATTACAATTTTCGTTTCAAAATAAGCAAACTCTCCGTGTTCTAAGGTTCGAAAAGAGTCGTACTCTAACTTACTGGGTTTCGATTTCTCTTTTCGAATCTAAAGAACCTATTACTTTCTTTTTAAAAGTTGAATAAAAACTTATTCTTGAGAATTCAAAATTGTCGTGTCCTAACTCACTGGATGGGACGTTTTGTTATCTCGAGATAAGGATTTCAAAAAAAACAAAGGCAATATTCCGTGTTCGGTATTTTGGGAAATCGAGCCCTAACTTACTGGGTTCCAATTTTCTTCATTAGACCCCAAATAACCGAGTATCCTTATTAGATTTAAACAAATTAATTTTGAAAGTCAAAGGACAAGCTCAATTTCGGGGATTTGAAATGTCGTACCCTAACTCACTGGGCGTGACATTTTACTTCCTCGAGATAAGAGGGTCTGATTGCTCATATTTTATTAAGTTTTTTTTCCTTGAAAATAAAAAGAATCATATTTTAAAATCTTTCAAATTTTTGATATTAAGACATTAATTAATCAATTAGGTACCAATTACGGGCGTCACGAGGGTGCTAATCCTTCCTCCTGCATAACCGACTCCCGAACCTGTTTTCTTAAAATTCGTAGACCAAAATGCTTTATAAGGTGACCCAATCACACTTCAAAAAGATTGGTGGCGACTCAATTTTCATATTTTAAAGTCGGCTCGTTTTCAAACGAAAAAAATGGTTTCGACATACTTGAGGCTAGATGTGGATGTTCAGAAATCAGAAGCCGAGAAAGTAAGAATGGAGAAAAGGAAGATTGAGGAAGATCGTGATAGCTTGAAGACTGAATATAAGAAGATGCGTATATCGATGAAGAATGCCGGATTGGGGAAGACTTTGGAACAGTGACAACAAGAGGTCCAAGAGGAAAAGGCCAAAGCTGACTATTGGGAGAGGAAGTTTTGACAAATGCAAGCGCGAAATGAGGCCTTAGAGAAAAACTTGGCAAAAATTTTAAATGAAAAGGGAGAATTAAAAGCTAGAGTGACTGAACTTGGACGGACTTTTCATCACCATCGAAGCCGTAATTCCGCGATCGAGTTAAAGTCAAGCCTGAATAAGATCGATGAAATGAAGGGTAAAATTAAAGAGTTAGAATTAGCATTGCACAGTTGTGAACTTCGGATCGAGCTTCTTGAAACGAGAGAAGGGCGTTGGAAGGAAGAGCTTCACCAGTCTCATGATCAAGTTAGAAGTCGGAATTACCTCATGGGTGAAGCAATAGTTCAGATTCGAGAGGTAGCTGATCACCTACAGACTTTGGCAGCACAGGCAGATATTTTGAGCATGAAGTATGAGCTACAGTCGGATCGTGGTCAAGAGCTAACTTCTTTGTTTGGGAAAATTAAAACTTTAGGCCTTAGGGAGAAAGCATATTTGTAATCCATTTTATGTAAAGGATTTTGTTTTCTAATAAAGTTTTCTAAAATGAAGTTGAATCAGAATCGATGCCTCTTTGCATTCATGCATTTGCATTACATCATATCATATACATTTAAGTCATAGAGAGAGTCTAATTAGTTGAAATTATAACATAGAGAGAGAGAGAGAGAGAGAGAGAGAGCAGGAAAATCTGGAAGCTGAACATCCTTACGGTACACGTGCCAAATCAAAGAAAATGGATCAAAGATTGGAACAATTCCAAAGAGATATGCAAGACCAGATGCAAGAGCAAATGGCAAAACTCCAACAAGAGATGAGAGACCAAATGTTAAAGGCTCAAAGGAACATGATGGCTCAAATGGCCTAGATGCTGAGTGGGGCCATGGACAAAGGAAAGGGTCTTATAGTCAACGCTGAAGACAATGAGGACTTTCCTCGGGGTTTCACCCCACCGCATGTACATCTTGAGGAGTATCCCCAAAGGCCACCTGTCACTATTAGGCCTCAACAGGGGCAAGCTGATAATAGGCCGCCCATGAGCTTCCAAGTTGGCATAGGATCCAACCCAGGAGATAACCCTGCTAATCCCGTTATCCCTGATTTGGATATAGTAGAGAGAGAGGGGATAAAAACTGAATCTTCAAGATAGTTGGAAGATCGCTGTAGATGGTTGGGGGAAATGTTCAAGGCTTTGGAAAACACCGATTATCACCATGAGATTGACGCAAAAGACTTGAGTTTGGTCCCAGATCTGGTGCTTCCTCATAAATTTAAGATGCCGGAATTTGAGAAGTATAATGGGACTAGTTGTCCTAAAGCCCACATCACTATGTTCTGTAGAAGGATTACTGGCTATGTTAACAATGATAAACTCTTGATTCATTGTTTCCAAGATAGTTTAGTGGGTGCAGCATCCAGGTGGTACAATCAACTCAGCCGCGCTAATATTAGCTCATGGAAAGACTTAGCCCAAGCCTTCTTGAAACAGTACAATCATGTCACAGACATGACGCTTGATAGAATCATGTTGCAAAGCATGGAAAAGAAATCGAATGAAATCTTCAGGCAATACTCACAAAGATGGAAGAAAGTTTCCATACAAGTTCAACCACATATCCTAGAGAAGGAAACCACCATGTTGTTTATCAACACTTTAAAGGCATCTTTTATCACCCATATGATAGGAAGCACCACCAAAAGCTTCACAGATATAGTGATGGCAGGTGAAATGATAGAAAACACCATAAGGGATGGTAAGATTGAAGCAGGAGAGAGTGCTAGAAGATCTGCTCCTAGAAAAAAGGACAACGATGTAAACAATACGAGTACATACAACAAAGGGTACTCAAAGGCAGTTACTGTCAGCCAACCGAAAGTAGTTACTGTCAAGCAACAAGGGTCGACAAGACAAGAATCAGGCCCCAGTCAAAATTCTGAAAGCTTAAATTTACGCCATTCCCAATAGCGTATAAGGAGCTATATCAAAGTTTATTCGATGCACGCGTAGTGTCCCCATATTATCTACAGCCGTTACAACCCCCATATCATAAATGGCATGACTCCAACGTTAATTGTGATTACCACGCGAGAATATCGGGGCATTTAATAGAAAACTGCACTGCCTTCAAAAAGGTAGTTGAGAGGCTCATCAAGATGGGGATTATCAAGTTTGATGATACACCCAGTGCGGAGAACCCATTACCCAATCATGGAGACAATGGGATAAATGCGATTGTGGAAAATGTTGTGAGAAAGATTAGAGGGACATCTCGGAGGTAAAAACCCCATTGAGAATGGTGTGGAGAGAACTGATAAGAAGGGGGATGATAGAATCAAGTTCTGAGGAAGGATGTGGAGAACCAAGGAACTACTGTGAGTTCCACAAAGCTGAAGCACATGAGATCCAGGAATGTGCCGAGTTTAGACTATTGGTACAAAGTCTCATGGACAATAAGGAGCTGGAATTTTACGAAGAAGGCTCGGAGGGAGGAAACAGACATGCAACTGAAGGAGAGTTGACAAATCAGAAAGTCAATTATCCAATGATCATCATTTCCCGAATGAGAAATACAGAAGGCGGAGCGCATATTGCGCCTAAAGTTGTAATCCAAAAACCTATTTTCTTTCCTTACAAGGATAACAAGATGGTACCGTGGAATTACAATTGTAACATGACGACGCCGAGAGTAGAAAACCCAACTAGCACTTCCAATGAGGTCTAAAGTGAGGGATTCTACACATGAAGTGGGAGGCGTTACGACTTGGTAAACGTTAGAACAGAACCAACAAGATCAAATACTGTGGCAGTTGAACCAGAGAAAGGACCTGGCGCCCTTATCAACGAACCTGTGAAGGAGGAAGAGGCTAAAGAATTTTTAAAATTTTTGAAGCACAATGAATACACTGTGGTAAAGCAGCTGCGCAAGCAACCGGCTCGCATATCGGTGCTAGCCTTACTTTTCGAAAGTACATCGTGAGGCTTTGATGAAAGTGCTGAATGAGACTTACATTACTAAAGATCTATCTGTCAATAAGCTTGACCGATTAGTTAGTAACATAAGTGTGGATAACTTTATTTCCTTCAATGACGATGAAATTCCAAATGAGGGTATGGGATCAACCAAAGCCCTACACATAACTACTCGTTGTAAGGGATATACTCTACCGAGCGTGCTAATTGACAATGGATTAGCCTTGAATGTCTTACTATTGTCGACACTGAAGAGGTTGCCAATAAACAGTTCTCACATGAAGACATGACAGAACATAGTAAGAGCGTTTGATGGCACCGAGAGAAGAGTGATAGGAAGAATCGATATACCATTGCAGATTGGGCCAAATACGTATGAAGTGGATTTTCTGGTAATCTCATACAATTGCTTACTGGGAAGGCCCTAGATTCATTTGGCGGGAGTAGTGCCCTCATCCCTTTATCAAAAACTGAAACTGGTGACGGATGGTCGACTGGTCACTATAAATGCGGAGAAATACATCATAGCCACTGTTGCTAATGACGCTCCATATTTAGAAGCGAGTGAAGAAGCAACTGAGTGTTCTTTCCGATCTTTAGAGTTCATGAATGCAACATTTATCTTGGAGGGAAATGAAGTTCCAATGCCCAAGATATCCAAGACCACGAAGATGGGCCTACAAATGATGGTTGGGAAGGGAGCCTTACTAGGAAAAGGATTGGGCAGTCATCTCCAAGAGGAAGTTCGAGTACCGGTACTGAAAGAGAAGAGAGACCGTTTTGGTTAGGGTTTCAAGCCAGATATTAGACAGAAGAGAAAGGAAATAGAAAAGAAGCAGGAAATAAGAAGAGCGCGGTTGAACGGGGAGGAAGTCCAATAGGAATCCATGATATTCCCCCACATATCTCAGTCTTTTGTATCTGGAGGGATAATTCACCCTGAGAGAGGGTTGTTGGAAAGTCCTCATATCAATGCAATACACGAGGAAGAAGTTGATCAAAGAAACCTATTGGGCATTCGCCATTATGAACCTGGAAGCGTTTTGAACAATTGGACTGCAGAGGAACTTCATGTAGTTTTTAGAGATTATACAGAGTAATATTCAGAACGCTCTTTTTGTTTTTTAGCCTAGGAACAATAAGATTTCATTTGTAAAATAGGCTCATTTTCATAAATTGTTGTTTTAATAAAATACATTTTTGATAATTAACTTGAGCAAATATTCTTTCATTTTATTCTTTTGACTTTCTAACTTCATTCCAAATTTTATATTTTTTCATTCATATCATGTGAATAGTTGTCCTCGAATTCATTTATTCTTTATGCATTCTTTAGTACCCATTACAGGTCCCTAGATATCAATGATGTGAGCAATGATAATACATACCAAGAGGTCGACTTTGAGCAAGAGATGTGTTTAGAGGAACCTCAGGATTTTGAAGGTGACCGAGATTGTGATTTATCTCCAGATCTGTTAAGAATGCTAAACCAGAAGGAGAAACAAATCTTACCCCATGAGGAGGAGGTAGAGAACATAGCCTTGGAGGAAGGAAAGGTTGTGAAAATTGGGATGCGCATAGCTGAGGAGACAAAACAAGACCTTGTTGAGCTACTACAGGAATTCAAGGATGTCTTTGCACGGTCGTACCAAGATATGCATGGGCTAAGTACCGACATTGTGGTACATCGTCTTCCCATAAGAGAAGAGTGCAAGCCAATTCAGCAAAAACTACGAAGGATGATGCCTGATGTAGTGTTGAAAAAAAAGAAGAGGTCCAGAAACAAATTGATGCTGGTTTTCTACAAGTGGTCAAGTACTCAGAGTTGGTTGCCAACATTGTTCCTGTCCCTAAAAAGGACGAAAAGGTCCGGATGTGTGTGGACTATAGGGATTTAAATAAAGCTAGCCCAAAGGATAATTTCCCTTTGCAGCATATTGACACGTTGGTAGATAATACGGAGGGATTTTCATTATTTTCCTTCATGGATGTCTTTTCAGAATACAATCAGATCAAGATGCACCCTGAGGATATGGGGAAAACTACCTTCATAACACTGTGGGGTACCTTTTGTTATAAAGTAATGCCATTCGGACTAAAAAATGCTGGGGCAACATATTAAAGGGCCATGGTAACACTGTTCCACGACATGATGCACAAAGAGATTGAAGTATATATTGATGATATGATTGCCAAATCTCGAACAGAAAAGGAACACATTGAGGTTTTGAAGAAATTGTTTTTGAGGTTAAGAAAATTTCAACTGAAGCTCAACCCAGCAAAGTGTACTTTTGGAGCTCGGTCAGGGAAATTACTGGGTTTTGTGGTCAGTGAGAAAGGAATCAAAGTTGACTCAAATAAGGTCAAAGCAATACAAGAGTTGTCTCCACCACGTACACAAAAGGAAGTTCGAGGTTTTCTTAGAAGATTAAATTACATTGCTCGGTTTATTTCACAATTAACTCAGAAATGTGATCTCATATTTCGACTTCTCAAGAAACACAACCAAGGTGTATGAGACGATGAATGCCAGAGAGCTTTTGACAAAGTCAAACAATATTTGTCGAACGCACCAGTACTATATCCGCCTAATCCAGATAGACTATTGATACTGTATTTGTCAGTATTCAATAACTCCATGGGATGTGTACTTGGTCAACATGATGAGTCAGGAAGAAAAGAAAATGCGATATACTATCTCAGTAAAAAGTTCACTAATTGTGAAATGAGATATTCGTCGATTGAAAAATTGTGTTGCGCCCTAATTTGGACAACTCGGAGATTGAGGCAATACATGCTATATCATACTACCTAGTTAATTTTGAAGCTTGATTCGTTAAAGTATATGATGGAGTCAACTGCTCTGAACGGAAGGATGGCTAGGTGGCAGATTTTGCTGTCTGAAATCGATATAATCTATGTGAACCAAAAGGCTATAAAAGGGAGCGCAGTAACAGAATTTTTGGCTAGCAGAGCTTTGGAGGATTATGAACCTTTGAGCTTTGATTTCCCAAATGAAAAGCTGATGTATGTGGCAAATACTGAAGATTGTCCGTGGAAGCTAAACTTTGATGGAGCGTCAAATGCTGTGGGAAATAAAATTGGGGCAATCTTGGTATCCCCTAGTAGTGATTATTATCCATTTACATGCAAATTAGATTTTGATTGCACAAATAACATGGCAGAATATGAAGCCTGCATCATGGGAATTCGAGCAGCCTTAGAGCGTAAGATCAAAGTATTAGAAGTATATAAAGATTCTGCTCTAGTAATCTACCAGCTTAAAAGAGAATGGGAGACAAGAGATCCCAAACTAATTAATTACTGAAAAATAGTTCTGGGATCTATTGAGGAGTTTGATGAATTACTTTCAATTATCTCCCACGCGATGAAAACCAGATGGCAGATGCTTTGGCGACACTAGCTTCTATGATCAAAGTAAACTGACCAGAAGATATGAGACCTATTCAGATGAGTATCTTTGCAGTTCCAGCTCATTGTTATAATGTGGAATAGGAGGAAAAAGATGATCACCCTTGGTATCAGGATGTATCATGATACGTAAAAAATCGTGAATACCCGGAGCACGCCACTGAGAATGAGAAAAGGACTTTAAGAAGGTTGGCCTCTGACTATGTTTTAGACGGGGATATCTTGTACAAAAAGAGAAAAGATCAAGTGCTATTGAGGTGCGTTGATGCAGTTGAAGCTAGGAAAATCCTAGAAGAGCTTCATGAGGGCGTTTCTGGAACACACGCTAATAGATTCACAATGGCCAGACAGATAATGAGATTTGGATATTATTGGTCCACCATGGAAGGTGTTTGTATCAATTATACTAAGAGATGTCATAAATGCCAGATCTACGGAGATAAAATTCATGTGCCTCCGTCACTTTTGCACGTCATGACTTCCCCATGGCCTTTTTGCATGTGGGGCATGGATGTTATTGGACCAATCTCATCAAAAGCTTCGAATGAGCATCAATTCATCTTCGTGGTAATAGACTACTTCACGAAATGGGTAGAGGCTGCTTCTTATGCTAGCGTTACTAAGTCAACGGTTAGTCGATTCTTGAAGAAGGAGATTATTTGTCGATATGGAATGCCCGAGAGGATCATACCAGACAACGCACTAAACTTGAACAACAGTACGATAGTAGAAGTTTGTAGTTAATTTGGGATCAAACACCATAACTCGTCTCCATATCGTCCAAAAATGAATGGGGCAGTGGAAGCGGCCAACAAAAACATCAAGAAGATAGTAGGGAAGATGATTGAGACTTATAAGGATTAGCAAGAGAAACTACCGTTTGCACTCTATGCTTATCGGACGTCCGTCAGAACCTCTACTAGGGCAAAGCCTTTTTCGTTGGTCTATGGAATGGAGGCAGTTCTACCTATTGAAGTGGAAATACCCTCTCTTCGAGTTTGGTCAGAAATAAAGCTGGATGAAGCTGAATAGATTCAGGCTCGGTATGATCAGTTGAATTTAATTGAAGAAAAGAGGCTAAGGGCTGTTCGTTACGGTCAGATGTACCAAAAACGAATGATGCGAGCCTACGATAGGAAAGTTCGCCCAAGAGAATTCCATGAATGGGACCTTGTATTGAAAAAGATCCTTCCCATACAAAAGGATTTCAGAGGAAAATGGATGCCGAATTGGGAAGGACCATATGTGGTGAAGAAGGCTTTATCTGGAGGGGCACTGATCTTGACCGAGATGGATGGGAAAAGTTTACCCATCCCTGTGAACTCTGACTCAGTCAAAAAATATTTTGTTTGAAAAGGAGAAGAGGCCAAAGTGAAAACCCGCAAAGGGTGCCTTGAGACCAAAGGGGTTTTAAGTTAAAAACCCGAAAAGGGCGGCTTAAATTCTGAATGGACACGCAGTCATCTTGCTACACTTGAATCAACAATGAAATGAAGAATGTTGCATATCGGGGTATCAACAAAGTACCTTGGGTCTTTTAAACACATGTTGAGCTCAAGGCAGTCTTCATAAAGTTTGTATATAGAAGCTCAATCGGCGATATCTAGGGCATCTAATTTTTGTCCTATTCATTTTACTATCTTGGGATTCCTTTTCTTCTCAAAGATATGTTCTCAGTTAACTTTCTTTGTATTTTTTATAATTTATTCAATTTTAACTCTTTTTGAGGTCAATTTATTTGTGACCCACTATTCATAAATGTGTTGCATTGAAATAATGATTGATGAACTAATAATTTCACAAAAAAAAGTTTTACATATTACTTTGGAAATTTCTAGATAAGACATGGAACCAAAACAGGATAATTGTTTAGAATTTCTATGTGCATAGGAATATTTGAGAAAGAAGGGTCTGGATAGAGACTATTTCTCTGAATTCTTGGTCCAGTTGATAATTGGACAAAGTAAATGAGTTGATGTGATCAGGTCATAACATTCGGGGAGTGGTGTGATGAACTAAGAAACCCTGAATTGTGGTGGAATGGGTTGAATTCGAAATAAACCCTATAACCCGAAAATTCCAGATGGGTCAGATTGAAAAAGTTTTAATTCCCATTGTGGTAGGATGGTACAAGCCTTATGTTCTCAAGATTCAAGCGGAGTTGGCTCAGAAATTACATTGGGGCAAGCTTGTTGAGCAAAACATGGTTGATGAACAGAAATGAAGAACAAATTAGTGATAACACCTAGAGTAGGAATCATATTTATAGCATTTTTGTATCATAGCAAATTTCATTAGGAGCATTTGATTCATCTCGATCATTGCATCCTAATCCTAATCCTTTGAAAGGAATCATTTTCATAACATGTAGCTAAGAGCATTTGATTCATAGCATCTTAGTCATGTGACATAAACATACGAAACCAAGTCTACAGGACATGTCCCTCAGTGGACGGTGTAGCGATATCGGTGATTCTGCAGATCACATCTCCCTGAAGTTGCAGGAAGCAGATCGAAGACATTTTCAGTCTTATCTCACTGAAGTTGCAACTGAGTAGACTGAAGATAACAGATCTTATCTTCCTGGAGTTGCAGGAAGCAAATCAAAGGCACTTTCAGTCTTATCTCTCTGAAGTTACGGCGGAGTAGACTGAAGGTTGCAGATTTTGTCTCCCTGAAGTTGCAGTGGGGCAAATCGAAAACAGAAGGTCTTATCTTCCTGAAGTTGCAGGAAGCAGATCAAAAACACTTTCAGCCTTATCTCCCTGAAGTTGCAGCGGAGTAGACTGAAGATAGAAGATCTTATCTTCCTGAAGTTGCAGGAAGCAGATCAAAAGCACTTTCAGCCTTATCTCTCTGAAGTTGCAACGAAGTAGACTGAAGATAGAAGATCTTATCTTCCTAAAGTTGCAGGAAGCAGATCAAAAGCACTTTCAGCCTTATCTCCCTAAAGTTGCAGCGGAGTAGACTGAAGACAGAAGATCTCATCTTCCTGAAAATGCAGGAAGCAGATCAAAGACACTTTCAGCCTTGTATTCCTGAAGTTGCAGTGGAATAGACTGAAGACAGAAGATCTTATCTTCCTGAAGTTGCAGGAAGCAGATCAAAGGTATTTTCATCCTTATCTCCCTAAGGTTGCAGAGGAGCAGATTGAAGATAACAGATTTAGCATTTCTGAAGTTGCAGAAAGAAATTCAAAAACATCAGATCTTATCTCCCTAAGTTTGCAGTAGAGCAGATCGAAAAATAGTAGATCTGGCATTCCTAAAGTTGCAGGAAGCAGATCGAAGATGCTAGTTTGATTTCCCTGAAGTTGCAGTGGAGCAGATTAAAAAATAGTGGATACTGCCTTCCTGAAGTTGCAGTGAAGCAGATTAAAGTTATCAGACTTACTGAAATCAAAATGAAGTTCCAAATATCGCTGAAGTTACTGTGGAGTTGGAAGCCATTTGAAGAAGACGAGGACGAAGAAGTTAAAGCTTGGCAAAGACCAGGCAAAATTGGTCCTTCTATAGTCTTTGCTCTATTTTCGTTACACAACAATGAGCAAAGAGGGGCAGCTGTAATAAGGCCATTTTGCCCGGACCCATACAGAGTCCAAAAACAAAATAAAAATAAAAATAAATAAACCAATGTTTTTTTAAACAGTCCTTTTACAAAAAATCCAAAACCAATAAGCCCAAAACCCACTTACACCCTAAACCAAATACCACCAAACCCGTCACCCTTAGCCCAAAAACTAAGCAGACCTAACCTACCCAGACCCAACCAAGCCCAAAACGAAAATGGCCCAGTGACTAAGGAATCAGCAGTGGCCTAGAGTTTCTGGGGAAACCCTAGGTGCCGTAAGCTTTGCCCCAGCCTCGCGCCGCAATCAACTCCTCGCACCTACGCCAAGCCTTCGGTCGAGCCACTATCCTCACCCGAATCACATCATCGTCGCCAGATTCTCTATCACTCTACCTGCAAAAAGGAAAGAATTGCCAGCAGCAAACAAGGAAACAAAACAGAAAACATGTATTTCCTTTTTTTATTTTGGGGTTATAAAAACCCCAAATAAATCTGTAAAACACACATGATACACTCAGAGAGAAAGAATATACAAAATACACACAAAATACAGAAATAAAAAGAACAGATTTTTGCAATACAGAGGTGATTTTTTTTATTACGCATTCTTTATATTTTATTTATTTATTCATGCATGCATATTTATATAAAAAATAATACAAAAATAGAGAAAATGAGCTTTACCTTTCGATTCGCGTCTGAGAAATGAAGTTTCCGGCCTCCGGCCGCAGGCCACGGAGGCTCGTGAGGCGTGTGCGCACGTAGTCCATGACCCCGATGACCGAACACCAATAGAGGGGAGGAGGGATCGAGAGAGAGTTTAGAATTTTGTTTTTTTTAAGAACTGAGGCCAAATGAATTTTTGGTCAGAAAATTGACCTTTATAGCATGTTGAAAACGACGTCGTTTTCGCTTAAGCCAATAAGCGTTAAAACGAAGTCATTTAGAAGGCCAAGATCCGCGTGTTGACCCGACCCGGGGAGGATCCGCGCGTTTTCACAAAAGGGTCTAATTGCTGAATAAACCCTTCCGCATTTTTGTAAAATCTAATAACATTTTTCCTTACTTTCAATTTTGACCCAAAACTTACATTTTGTTTCAATTTAACCCTCAGATTGCTTTAAGGGCTAAAAATAAAACGTTGCCTTTTTTAAATTTGGCATAATTGCCATTTTAGACCCTACAGTGTAATGCGCCTTTTAATTTATCATATTAACATGTTATATTATTTTTTGTTATTCATATATTAATTTTATTAATAGTATAAATTCACATATTATTTTTGTTATCTTTATATATATTAAATTACTACTACTTATTACTTTATTCGGTTTAACATTATTTAAATTATATATATTATTTTAGAATTTATACATTTAGACCTCGAAGGTCCGTTAAAAGAACATTTATAATTAGTCTCAGTATTTGAATGATAATGATTTCAAATTATCTGTAAGTGTTCTGTACTCCTTGGTAATGCCTCGTAACCCTGTTTCGGCGACGGATACGGGTTGGGGGTGTTACACTCCACTGAGAATGATTTATACACAACTTCAAACTAAGAACTATCCACAACAACCCCTCTTTCAGGACAATTCGTAGGGAATCCTCTGCATATCTTATATGGACTAGCCTAGAAACACTCTACTACACAACCCCTCCCAAGGACTACTTGATGTGTACCCTTCACAGGGACCATTGAGACATAACAACCTCGTACAACATTAGGGAGGAGAATGTTAGAGCAAGAACACACAATACGTCATATGGCGGCAACTGACCTGTAATGACCCTACCACCTAGTCGGCCATAAATCATGCTTACCCATCATACTATTGGGTATATGAAACTACAAGACAAGGAGTGACTCTTTATATATATCTAGAGCACAAATGACAAATGATCCCCTTCTTCCCCAAGAAAACTTAAGTATCAACTGAGTATCCTTATCCTTCTCCCTTACCACTTGAATTCCGGTCTCCACCTTTCATAGGTGAACTGAGTCTCCCATCTCCACTTCTTTCTCTTCCTTGTTGAATACTTGTGTCGACAATTGCTGTAGTAACTCATCATAATAATTATTAAATATTTAAATAAATTTAACTTGATGATGATTACTAATTTGCAATTTGAATATTTATTTGATTTTAAAATAATTTTTATTAATTTCTAGTAAAATTTAAATATTTTTTTATATTTTTATAATTATTTGAAAAAACCACCTCTAAGATGAATTTGAACATTTTAAGCGCTGCATCCAATATAAACCTAGAAAGACAGTTGTTCAGGTTCATTCTATACGTGGTTTTTCAAATAATTAGTAAAAGATTTTATTTGTTTATTAAGATTTTTTTACTTTTAAATATTTATTTGCTCCACCAACCATGTCATCACTTAAAAGGTAAAAATAAATAAAAATTTTAATAGATTAATTTACTTAATTTTTTTAAAAATAAAAGAAACAAAAATGTAAATCAACTTTTTCTTTTGAAACAATGTCTACAACTATTCTTAGTTTCTCCAAACTCATAACTAAGAGAATAATGAATTTTAATACACTTAAACTCATATTCTTCTACATCTATAATAATATCATACCAATCAGCATATATAATTCAACTTTTAGTATACTACTTTTACTATGATATTAAATACATCAACGGAAAGAATCCGGATAAAAGTTTGAAAGTAGGAAAACACGAGGGAAAATCGAAACAGAAAACAGAATATCTTTGGCCTCCACTTCAACAAAACGTAAATGGCATCTTGAAAGCTGTGCTGGTTTTTTACTCATGTATCCATTATCCAACATGTAAAGGGAGAAAAAAGGGAAAGCCAATTGAACTGCATGCATGCCAAGCCATTGCCATTTAATGGGCAAGGACTCTGCAACAGTCTGCAACTCTCTGCGGACTTTGTTAGCCGCGGGTAGCACTCTCTCCATTCCATTTCATAGCCCTGAAAAAGGTTTACTTTCTTTCCTTCTTTTTACTTTTTCTTTTCAGCAACTTACTGCTTAACCTTTACTGTAATCTATTTCAAAGAATTTTATATGATATATATATATATTACATGGCAAGTTGAAATAAATTTCTGCTCTTTTTCTTCTCTACTGTCACTGACGGAAATTTTGTCGAGAGATGAGCTCATTTTTACCATGCCTATATGATAGTAGCTGTCTTTGTCTTTTTCGAGGAAACAAATTTTAAAAGTGTGTTCCAAGAATATCATTTAATAAAATACGATGTCAATTTATACAGTTTTTTAATAGAAATGCATATAAAATCAAGATATATTTTATGTAAGTATGTTTCAAAGTTCATAATTATTTTGTAGTAAAAGTTAATCCTTTCTCCACGGGTTTGATTGTATATATTAATTAGAAAATATTATAAATCAATTTATAGTTTTGAATAAATATTATTATTAATGTTATAAATAAATTTAAATCTTTTAGTAATTTTTAATAAATTCTATAACTAAATATTTATATGATATATAATTATAATATATAAAATCATTTATTATATGGGATATCCTAAACTAATCATATATTAGAAATACAAAAACAATATTTAAAATATTTTGTTAATAATCCTTCAGAATGTTTCTATTAATATAAATGATCATATTTGTAATTTTAGGGGTTTTTTTATATTTATTTCTGATTAAAAAAATTATAACAAATAATGTTTTAAATTATATATTAACTACTCAAAGTATGTAGATGTTTGTTTTCAGGGGCAGTTAGCATATGTAATGTAGTGTTTGTTTAGGGTTAAAACTATTGTGACTTGATTGTCAAAGGAGCAAAGGTTGTTTTTAAAGCTTCACCATCCAATCAATACTAGAGAGATGGTAGGTGTTGCTTTGTCTAGTTGGTTTTGTGTCTGCATCATATCTGCACACATACGACAGGTTGTCATAAATAATACAGTACATCATGTTTATAATCAACCAACTTTTGCGAGCTCTAACTCCTTTTCCTGTTTCTTTTTTGTTTTTTTCCCCAGGTTCTAGCAAAATCCTCCCCTTTGTTAGATTATTTTCCAAAACTGGTGTTTTGATTAATATCAAGATTGTAATTGGAAGGTGTACCATCTCCAGATTGAACATTTCATAGCATATGAAAGGGTGGGCAGTAGCAGTGAAGAAATCACGCCTCCATAATGGCATAGGGACCCATTATTTTTGTTTTTGCTACTGCCTCTGAATCTGATGAGGTAAATTGGAAATCAAGAGCCACCAATCAAAAACTACGTACCCTGCCATGTCATGCCACTCCATATAAACATCAGCATCAGAGAAGATAAGCTCAACATGGGAGTACGACAAACCACCGCCTGGGTTACCTAAGCTACGACACCCAAACATTGACAGATTGTAACCCAATATCTCATTGCTTCTTTCTGCAAGGAAACCGACGTCTCCATAACTCATCTCTATCTAATTTGCAATCAACGGTTGGATCTTGTGAAAAGTGTCTGTACATGAACTGAGTTCCAAGAGATATATATATATATATATTCCGTCCCATTAATTTTTTTTTTATGCTGTTACTATCTCAACTAGAGGTGTGCATGGGCCGGGCGGCCCGACCCGGCCCGAAGGCCCGCCCGAAATGTGGGAGGGTTTGGGCAAAAATATAGGCCCGAAAAATGGGCTTGGGCAAAAAAAGAGGCCCGTTTAGAAAATGGGCCGGGCCTCGGGTATGATTTTTTTGGCCCGGGCCCGGCCCGGCCCGGCCCGAAATATTTTAATAATAATATTTTTTATTGTTAAAATGTTAACTTTAGTATTATATTTGATTTATTATATTTTTATTTGTTTTTGTTTTAATATTTATTTTTATTTTTTAAAATGTATTTAATTTATTATATTTTATTTTTTAATAAAATAAGTAAAAAAAATTTATATTAGACGGGCCGGGCTCGGGTCGGGCTCGGGCCTACCAATTTTATGGCGGGTCGGGCCTGGACAAATTTTCAGGCCCATATTTCGGGCCGGGCCGGGCTCGGGCTTACCAATCGGGCCAAAAAAAATTTTGGACCCGACCCGAACCCGGCCCGGCCCGGCCCATGCACACCTCTAATCTCAACCGACTTTTATATAATTTTTCATTAATTTTTAAAAATATTTTTTAATTACCATAATCAGAATAAAGTAATATTCCTTAACTGAATTTTTAAACATTATTAAAATATATTAATTTATTTAACAATTTAAATATTATAATAATAATAAATTTTCAAATCATAACTAAAACATTTTTATCATAAACAATATAATTTTATTTCTAGCTAGCAAGTATTGAGTAAAATGGTAAGGAACGTTGTATTTTTAGAGGGAGATACAAATTTGAACCTTTGAGACCACATTATTAAAAGGGATAATCACGAACCCTAAATATTAACTGTAAAATGAATATTAAAAATACCAAAAATAAAATATAATTTTACTTCATATAATTAATACAAAGCAACATTATTCAAAATAATAACTAACTCACATAATTAATATATATAAATTATTTTAATCATTCAAATATAGTGCAAATAAAAAAAAAATTCACTATTAAATCATTTGTACAAACTATAAAAAGAATATTTCAATTTTTTTCTTAATAATCAATAAATTTACTATAATAGCTCACATATAATATATAACATAATTATAAATAACAGTCTTGGCGCCTGGGTGGTTGGGTTTAATTTGGGGAACTGTAATATTGCCTTTGCTGAGTTTGGGGGTATTTTCTATGGTTGTTCTGTAGTGTGGAGTATTGGTATTAAGGCTGTGATGATTGAGTCGGACTCGGAGACAACGGTGCCAATGATTCCCCAGGGAGTTGGTCACTGTCATCCGTTTTTCTGTATTATCGAAAGTATACGAGAGTTGCTCAACAGGGATGGGTCATGGCGGTTGAAATATGCACCAAGGGAGGAAAATTTCGTTGCAGACTGGCTTGGTAAGGAAAGTTTGTCGTTAGATAGGGGTTTGATTGTGTATAATGAGCCTCCGCCGGCCGTTGTTAACCTGTTAATTGCTGACACGGCCGGTGTTGCCTGTTGCCTTTCCTAGGTTTGTTCCTAGATGTTTTTGCTTCGGGTATGTCCCTCTTGTTTATCACCAAAAAAGTTGTATTATTTATAAAGTTTTATATATGAAATATAAAATTCTTTATTATCTATACTATTATTTAGATCATTAATTGAATTGTTATTACGAGTCAATGGACACCAACTCTGTTAAAGAAATTATGAAAATTTTCTTCTATAATTAAAATAAGTTATATTATTTGATACTACTTTAGATTTTTAAAAAATAAATAAAAATTTTTAGCATCGAAATGTTATTTACATTATTAATATACTAGTTTTACCATTAAATCAAAATTTTATTTTAATATAATATTTATAGTATTATGCGTACTTTTATTTGGTTAAACAGTGAAAATCAAAAAATAATAATGAATTTTTTTAACGATATACTTTTTGTAAAATAATTTATGTTAAAAATTAACAAAATATATATTTTTTCATTTATTTCTTAGCTTTTCTTGCACGTTGGATAAACAAAATTAGATTGCTGTAAGTAAAAGTAAAAGATGCTGAACTTCCTTCCTTTAATAAAAAAATTATTTAAATAAGGGAATGAATTTAATATTCATACAATAGGGTAAATAAAATACTTTAATCCATATTATTTTTAGTCATTTATATAAAAAAATAAATTTTTTTTTAAAAGATACATAAATAGAGTAGACATTCAATACAAAAATAAATAAATAAATAATTTAGTTAGAAAGAATAAACTCTTAATAATGGTTGCAAACTTTGATGGCCTCAACTAAGAATTTCAATGGATCTTAATGAAATGGGTATTGTATTTTTTCACATTCAACTTATCTATTTGATTTTTAAACATTTTTTTAGACTCTTTATTTATGTATCTTTCTAATAAAATTTAATGGTGCTACTATAAAGGTACCACAGTGTCTGATAGAATACAAATTAAGTCTAAAAAATATTTAAAAACCAATTAAATACAAATAAATAAGTTGAAGGTGAAAAATACAATACCCATTTCTTTAAGATCCATTGAATTTCTTAGTTGAGGCCATCAAAGTTTGCAACCATGCGTCTCCAAGAAAATGCATGCAAACTAAGGAAACCAAAAAAAAAAAAAAAAAAAAGAAGAAAAAAGTTAATATAACCTGCAGAAATAAAAAGAAAATAAATTGAAAACGGTGGACTTTATTATACTTTTCTTGGGGCGACATTATTATAGTTCTTTGTTCGTTTTAAATTGTGATTCTTTTTACCATTTTTTATATCGGTAATGTAGAAAACATTCTGTAGAAGCTCATTTTGGCCCGGGCCCGTTACAAACCGAATTAGGCCCAATAAATAAAAAAATACAAAGAAAAGAGCCCAATCTAATCGGCCCAATCTTTAAAGTTTTAGCTAGGGTCTCTGAAACCCTAGCCCTTGGCGCCGCATGCCTCCACTGGCCTCCGCACGTCAGCCTCCACTTGCGCCGCCCCACTCACCTCTGTTGGCCACCATGCCATGCCCTCCAAGAATGGAAGCCAACGCAACAGCAATCAAAAAAAGAAATATATTGTATTTTTATTTTTGCTCTATAAGAGCCGATTATTGTACTGAAAGAGGGGCATATTTTTTTTTTATGAATACAAATCAAAAGATCAAACAAAAAAAAACAACAAAAATCAGAGAGATAGTCAGTAGATTAAGTACAAGAAAGCAAAAAAAAAAACTAAAAACCTACCAAAAATCCAAACAGTAAAGGTGATTTCTTTTCCCTTTTTTTTATTTTCTCGAATCTTTTCGGCATATACACATATATATACATATACATATACATATACATATATATATATATATATAATAATAAAAAAGAGGAGAAAATCTTACCTCGGCGCCACCGTATACGGCGGTCGCCGGTGACGGACGGTGACAGAAGACCGCCGGAATCCTGCCGAATTTCATCCCTGCAGAGAAAATAAAAAAACAGAAGTTAGTTTTTTTTTAGGCTGAGAAGAAAAATGAAACTTTAACAAAAATTTCACCTTATATAGACATACTAAACGACGCCGTTTTGGTCGGCATCCAAAAGCCCCAAAACGACGTCGTATGGTTCAGGATCCGCGCGCGCGACCCGACCCGACCAGAGGATCCGCGTGTTTTCACTGATTGGGAAAATATCCCTTTTGGTCCTTCCGAAATTTATTTGTTTTTCAATTAAATTTTATTTTATTTTAATTTTGCCTTTAAATTTTATTTTATTTTAATTTTAATCCTTCTATGAAAGCAATGCTTAATAACTTCGGGAAATTGCTATTTTGATCCTCTTAAGTTTACGCGCGCCTCATTTTAGCCCCTAATTCGGCCTTAACATTTTATTTATTTACTGATTGTTCTTAAAACATTGTTCTGACTTCCATTTTCGTCCTTAGCTTACTTAATTAATTTATTTAGTGTTAAATTGCTTTATCATATGATATTTAAATAGTGTTTGTACATTATCTATTTAAAATTATGTATATATATATATATATATATATATTATGTATTTTAACCCTTTTTAATGTAATATTTATTTTACTAGTTGTTTAAAATAATTTTCTACATATTATTTATTCAAAATCTAATTTACTTATTATATTATATATACATGTTATCCATCTTCAAACTTGCCTTGATTATTTTATTTTCCTTATATATATGTATATCACTTTTTGTTTCGATCTCTTTTACATGAAGTTTTATTCATTTTTTTAAGTTTTATTTTTTATATATGTGTATACTTTAAATCTGTTATTATGTATATACTATTGGCCTTATATTATTTTATGTATATCTATATGCTATTGATCTTATATTATTTGTACATACATCTATTATATGTTTATTTGTCCTATACACTTTTATATATCCTTATTATTTTATATATATTATTTTACATCAAGTTTTTTTTATTTATTTATGTATACATTATTTAAATTAATACATATTATTTATTTATTATTTTAAAATTTGCAATATTTTATTTTAATTTGTTTTCAGTTGGTTATATTTTAGTTTTTATTGTCACTCGATTAATGATGTTGAGGATTTCCAAATAAGAGTTGTGAAATTATTGATGTTATATTAAATTGTATATTCATATTAACATTCTTGTCATTCATTTTTATTATTGTTATATTCACATATTTTTTTTTGTATTATATTACTGTTTCTCATGATTCAATAAAGAGATTTCGAGTCGATTTTAAAATTATTTATTTAAAAGTTTCAAAATAAGGTAATATTTGTGCATTTGGAAATTCAAAGGAACCGTGCCCAATCGTGCTGGGTATGATTTCTTGTTTGACCAAATAAACGAATATCTTTTAAAATTTCTTCCATACTTTTAAAATAAGGGAATATTTGTACGTTTGGAAATTCGGAGAGATCGTGCCCAACCGTGCTGGGTGTGGTTTCTTGCTTGACCAAATAACCAAATACCCTTTCAAAATTTCAATACATGTGCTGAGAGAATTTTGGGAATGATCTTGAATTCGAGGACTCAAATTATCGTGTCCAATCGTGCTGGATGTGATATTCTATTTCTTCGGAACAAGAGAATTTCAATATTCAATCAAGTTATTTAAAATTATAAAAAAAAATAGAATTTCAAAATCATTTCAAACTTTTCAACATTAAGACATTAATTAATCAATTAGGTACCAATTTTGGGCGTTGCGAGGGTGTTAACCCTTCCTCGCACGTAAACGACTCCTGAACCCGTTTTCTTCTGGAAACTCGTAGACCAAAATTTATTTATAGGTGACCCGATCACACCTAAACAAAAAAAAGATTGGTGGCGACTCCATATTTTTAAAAATCGACTTCCGTTTTTCAAATACGATAAAAAAATGGTTTCGACAGCTTGGCGACTCCACTGGGGACTTTTATAAGAGAGTCATCCCATAAAATTGATTATTCTTTGTCCTTTTGTTGAAAATTTGGAAAATTGTTTTGAAAAATCATGTTTCTTTTGATGCATTGGTTTGTGCTAAGGTTGGGTCTCATGAAATACTTTGTCATTACATTGCATGACCGTTGTGGTCACACCTTTAAGTGGGAGCGAGATGCTATGCTTTCGTGAGGTTTTCACCTCCGCATGGGCTAGTGGACTGCTTCCGGGACACATCTGTACCTATGTGCTTCGTGAGGTTTTCACCTCCGCATGGCCATAGGGAAATGTGTTCCCCTGAACTGAACTCGATCCATATGAGCCTATAATGGGTGAGGATTGAGGAATATGCTGGTTCAGGTACCTTCTCTTTAGAGCTAAACCACATATAGTAGACCCTAAGAGCCCACCTAGATAGAATACCAACCTTTAAGGGGTCACTTGGATAAGTGTTTGATATTTTACTGGTTCTGATTATGCGATACTGACTTGTTTTGATTTGTTTGTCACTTGCATGTCATTTCTCATTAAAAAGGTGTCGATTCTTGTTCGGTTATTAAGTTAGAAGGTTTAACATGAAGAGTAAATTCCTTGATAGAGTCGAAGACAATGCGGCCGTCCGCACATGGTCAGAAAAATTACAATTAGAGAAAGGGGACAGTTTGGCTAAGGGATACATATCGGAGCTGTGGGACTTTACTCGCGTCAGTGTGGTACAAAATGAGCTACAAGAGTTAAGAGATATATGGGCCGGTTGGGATGACGGAACTAAGCAGATATTCCACCAAAATTATGGTGATATCCCCTATTTGCTAGATATTAAGGTAGATAAACAGTTGTTTCGGGCTATGACCCAGTTTTGGAATCCTGCGTATAATTGTTTCACTTTCGGAAGAGTAGATTTGGTGCCCACCATAGAGGAGTATACGTCATTGTTTCGTTGTCCAAAGATTTTAGTTGACAAAACTTACGCCAAAGTCGCTAACGCCCTGACTTTCGCAAAGAAATTAATAAGTATTACTGGGATGAATGAGCCTTGGGTTACGGCTCGAATTCAGCAGAAAGGTGATGGTAAATATATTCCTTGGGTGGCTATGAGAGATTTGATCTTAGCACATCCTGACGCGAAAAAGAGGATAGATATATTTGCCTTGAGCATTTACGGTATGGTGATCTTTCCTAAGGCTTTAAGGCACATAGATGAAGCAGTCACTGACCTATTCGATCGTCTGAATAAAGGAATCACACCGGTACCTGCAATACTAGCCGAGACATTCAGATCTTTGAGTTCATGTCGGAGGGCAAGTAAAGGTAGATTTATTAGATGCGCACAATTGTTATTAACCTGGTTTCACGGACACTTTTGGAAGAAGGACAAGGTCTCTTGTCGGGTTTTCTACAAAAATTACTCTCCACTAAAGGAAGAAGCTCCTACACAAAGGAGAAACGACATTTCAGAAGAAAAGTGGATGGAAATCTTTTAAAATCTTAAAGAGGAGAATGTAGAATGGAAAGCTTTCTGGATGGTCCCTAACGAGATCCTCTATCGTTGTGGAAGTTTTAACTATGTGCCATTGATTGGGATTTGGGGGGTTACTGGATATGCTCCGTTACTTGCACTAAGACAATACGAGTCAAGGCAATTTATACCGGTTACTCATGGGTTGGCTCAATCTGAGTTCTCATATCAGGGGGACAATTACAAGAAAAGAGTGCGAGAGATGCATGACGCTTGGAAACAGATTCGCCGAATGAAGAGATTGGGCGGTGGGTTCTATGACGACACTCGAGTATAATGATTGGTTCTATCGAAGGATTAACGACAATGTACCTGGACCGAATTTAGAAAGTGCTCGATCAATAGAGGAATGTTTGCAAGTTATCCCGTCCGAATTAGAGATTATACGGCAAGACTTTGAAAAGAAGAGTCTCGAGTTTGGGAAAAAGATCGAACAGCTAGAAGAGGAGAAAATGCATTTAAGATTAGACGTGGAAATACAGAAGACTGAGGCTGAGAAATGCAAAAAAGAGAAAAATCGAGTTGAAGAGGATCTCAGCAGCTTAAAAACTGATTATAAGAAGATACGTCTAGCGATGAGGACTGCCGGTTTAGGAAAAACTCCAGAACAATGGCACCAGGAAGTTCAAAATGAAAGAACTAAGGCCAACCAATGGGAGAAGAAGTTCCGAGAAGCGCAAACACAAAGTGAATCTGTGGAAAAGAGCCTCTCAGAAAGCTGTAGTGGACGAAACGAGTTAAGGGCTAGAGTCGCAAAACTCGAGAGATATCTTCACCATCATCGAAGCCGTAACTCTGTGAAAGAATTAAAGGCCAGATTAAGCCAAATCGAAGAAATGAAGAGGAAGATTGAAGAATTAGAAATGGCCTTGCAGAATTGCCAAATTTATATCGAGTCTTTAAAGATGGATGAAGGACGGAGGGAACAGGAGCTTCACTATTTTCAAAATCAAGTCAGAGATAGGGATCACCTTATGGGAGAAGCTATAACTCAGATACGAGAGATAGCTGATTATTTACGGACTTTGGCCATACAAGCTGATATATTGAGTATGCAGTTTGAAACACGGTCAGATCGCGGACAGGAATTAGCTGTGCTACTCGAGAAAATTAAGATCTTAGGTGCTATGGCCAAGCCTTATTTGTAATTCGATTCTATGTAAAAGACTTTATTCTCCAGTAAAGCTTTCTAAATAAAATTGAATCGGAATCGACATCTTTTCTGCATTCATGCATTCCTCTCCATTCCATGCATATAC
Organism: Gossypium australe; assembly: GCA_005393395.2. Lineage (NCBI taxonomy): Eukaryota > Viridiplantae > Streptophyta > Magnoliopsida > Malvales > Malvaceae > Gossypium > Gossypium australe. The sequence goes on along the minus strand of CM016620.1, from coordinate 110,153,951 downwards.
ATTAGAGATCATTAAAAGGTGCTAATAATAAAGAAAAAATTATTTCAGAGCAACCTGGAAACCGACCAAACCCCATCAGAGTCACATCCCTACGGTACAAGAAAGAAAACTAGAGATATGGATCAAAGAATAGAAAAGCTTGAACAACTTCAAAGGGAGATGCAAGAAAAACTTCAGTTGCAAGTGCAGGAGCAGTTAGCTAAGATCCAACACGATATGATGGATCGAATGATGGAATCACAGGAGAATATGATGTCCCGATTGACTCAATTGCTAGCCAACAAAGAAAAAAACCCTATGGATAATACTGCTGAAAGTAATCAACTTCCTTCTGGCTCTACTCCTACCCATACACACGTACCGCCAGAGATAAGCCCACAAAGGCCATCTGTCACTATCAGACCGCAACAAATTTTAGCCACAGCATCGATACCAATGAATTTCCAGGACGGCTCAAGTTCTAACCCTGGCCATAATCCAATCAATCCCAATGTTCCTGATTTGGATGAGATTGCTGAAAAAGCGAAAATGGAATTACCAAAACAGTTGGAAGATAAATATAAATGGTTAGAGGAGAAACTTAAAGCTATGGAAAATACTGGTAAACGTCATGGAATCAATGCTAATGATTTAAGTTTGGTCCCTGACCTGGTGCTCCCATACAATTTTAAGATGCCTGAGTTCGAGAAATACAATGGGACAAGTTGCCCAGAGGCCCACATTACTATGTTTTGTAGAAGGATGGCAGGATACACTAATAACGATCCGTTGCTAATTCATTGCTTTCAAGATAGCCTGGTGGGCGCCGCAGCCAAATGGTATAACCAATTGAGTCGCGCCAAAATTGGTTCATGGAAAGACTTGGCTCAAGCATTCCTAGAGCAGTACAGTCATGTAACAGACATGACCCCCGATAGGATCACTCTGCAAAACATGGAAAAAAAGGGAAATGAAAGCTTTAAGTAATATGCATAGAGGTGGAGGGAGGTTGCCATCCAGGTCCAACCACCACTTCTGGAAAAAGAAACCACAATGCTCTTCATCTGCACACTGAAAGCCCCATTTCTCATGCATATGTTAGGAAGTGCAACCAAGAGTTTCTCGGACATCGTAACGACCGGGGAAATGATCGAGAATGTTATAAAAAGTGGAGGAATTGAGACGGGGGAAAGTGCCAAAAGGATGCCCTCAAGGAAGAAAGAAAGTGAGGTGAATAATGCGAGCATAGGGTACCCAAAGTCAATCACCATTAATCAGCCAAAAGCAATGGCCACGGGGCAGCAGGGGTTACCCAAGAAAGAACCTAGCACGACAAGACAAAATAATGAGAAAATACACTTCACACCGATTCCGATGACGTACAAGGAAATGTATCAAACCCTGTTCGACGCGCACATTGTGTCCCCTTATCATCTAAAACCAATGCAGCCTCCGTATCCCAAGTGGTATGACCCGAACGCACAGTGTGAATATCATGCGGGAATCACTAGGCACTCAATAGAGAACTGTCTTGCTTTTAAGAAATTGGTGGAAAAATTTATCAACATGGGTGTGGTGGAGTTAGATGACATACCAAGCAAAACAAATCCTTTACCCAATCATGCTAATAGCGGAGTCAACGCAATTAGCGAAAATTCAGAGAAAAGAATCAAAGCAAGTGTCGCAGAGGTTAAGACTCCTTTGAGATTGATCTGGAGAGAAATGGTCAAACATGATTAATAGTTGCTGAAAAGAGTCAGGGAAAGCTGACAAATTATTGTGAGTACCATCAGGAGTCGGGGCATGAAATTCAGAATTGTGGGGAATTTAGAACTCTAGTGCAAAATTTAATGAACAACAAAGAAGTTGAATTTTATGATGAAGGCATAGAAGAAAGGAGCATATGCGCGTCAGAGTCAACGGTAAAGAATTCGAGATAATACGAAGGCCCACTGCCTTTGCTTATAAAGACAGCAAGGAGGTTCCTTGGAATTATGAATGCAGTGTAACAGTCCCAGGGAAAGAGAATTCGGCTAATACTTCGAAGGAAGATCTAGGTGAAGGTTTCCATACTCGAAGCGGGAGACGCTACGACTTAATAAAGGGGAAAGCTCCAATGGTGGAACAAGAGAAAGAAAAGCCAGTTGAGCCTGAGCCGAGAATCAAGGAACCAGTGACTGAGGAAGAGGCTAAGGAGTTCCTCAAATTTTTGAAACACAGTGAATATTGTGTGGTAGAACAGTTGCACAAACAACCGGCGAGCATATCTGTGTTAGCTTTGCTTCAGAGCTCAGAAGTACACAGGAATGCGCTGATGAAAGTTTTAAACGAGACCTACGTCGCCAGTGACATCTTGGTTAATAAATTAGATCGATTGATCGGCAACATAAGTGCAGACAACTTCATTTATTTTAATGATGATGAGATACCGCCAGGTGGTAGAGGATCCACCAAAGCTCTGCACGTTACCGCTAGATGCAAAGGGCACATACTACCAGGGGTCTTGATAGACAACGGGTCTGCGCTAAATGTATTGCGCTTGTCCACTCTATACAGATTACCAGTGGACAGTTCGCACATGAAGGAATGCCAGAGCATAGTAAAGGCGTTTGACGGCACCCAAAGAAGAGTCATGGCGAGGATTAAGGTACCTTTACTAATTGGCCCAGCTACTTACGAAGTAGATTTTCTGGTGATGGATATCGAGCCTTCCTATAACTACTTATTGGGGAGACCCTGGATACATTCGTCAGGGGCAGTGCCTTCGTCATTACATCAGAAGGTGAAGTTGGTAGCGGATAGTCGGCTGGTAACAATAAAAGCTGAGGAGGACATTATTGCGGCTGTGACTAGTGATATGCCGTACTTGGAGATAAACAACGAGGCAGCTGAATGTTCTTTCCGATCTCTCAAGTTCGTGAATGCAACTTTTATTATGGAAGGAAACAGAATCCTGAAACCAAGAATTTTCGAGACTACAAGAATGGGATTAAAAATGACCATGGGGAAATGCGCTTTACCGGGAAGAGGACTTGGAAAGTATCTCCAGGGGATAGTTGTGACCCCAATATTGAGAGAAAAATAAGATCACTTTGTTCTAGGATTTAGGCCAGATACAAAACAAAAAATGAAAGAGTTGGAAAAGAGACAAGAAAGAAGGCGCGCTCGTTTGAGTGGAGAGGAAACCAAGTGGGAACCCATGATGATTCCACATATATCCGAAACCTTTGTTTCAGGAGGGGTAATTCACTTTGAGTCGAAGACACGAAAGGAAGAGGACATCATAGCGATGTTGGGTAATGTCTGCATTAATGCCATATCTGAGGAGACAGTTGAAGAAGGAATCTTATCAGATATTCAACCTTATGAACCGAGAAGCGTTTTAAACAATTGGACTGCAGAGGAAATTCCTGTAGTATTTAAGGCTTATTCAGAGTAATGTCCAGAATACACTTATTGCTTTAAGCCTAAGTGCAACAAGATTTCTTTTGTGAAACATGCGCATGTTCAAGTATTATTATATCAATAAAGTGCACTTTTGACATCATTTGAAGCAAACATTTTTCCATTCTTTTCTTTGTTTTCTGATCATTCTTTCGTCATTATCATACATAATCCATTCACGAATTCATTCATTCTGTCTGTATTCTCTTTAACTGCAACAGGTCCTTGGATATCAATGATTTGAGTGACGCTGCCATGGACTCAAAATATCCTTTTGAGCAAGACATACATTTAGAAATGTTACAGGATTTTGAAGATGACACGGACGGTGATTTACCTCCCGATTTGTTAAGAATGGTAGAGTAGGAGGAGAGACAAATTCGGCCTCATAAGGAAGCAGTAGAGACTGTGATGTTGGAGGAAGGGAAAACGGTAAAAATCGGAACGTGTATAGCCAAAGAAACAAGGCAAAATCTTATCAAGTTGTTACAGGAATTCAAGGATGTCTTTGCATGGTCGTATGAGGATATGCCTGGTTTAAGTACCGATATTGCAGTACACCGTTTACCCATAAGAAGAGATTGCAAGCCAATTCAACAGAAGCTCCGAAGGATGAGACTAGATATTGTGCTGAAAATAAAGGAAGAGGTTCAAAAGCAGTTCGACGTTGGGTTCTTGCAAGAGATCAAATATTCAGAATGGGTAGCCAACATAGTACCTGTCCCTAAAAAAGACGGTAAGGTACGAATGTGTGTGGATTATAGAGACCTAAATAAGGCTAGCCCAAAGGATAACTTTCCTTTGCCTCATATTGATACTCTAGTAGACAATACAGCAGGCTTTTCATTGTTTTCCTTCGTGGATGGTTTCTCCGGGTACAATCAGATAAAAATGCATCCTGAAGATTTGGGAAAGACTACATTCATAACATTGTGGGGTACATTCTGTTATAAAGTAATGCCATTTGGGTTGAAAAACACAGGAGCTACATACCAAAGGGCCATGGTGACCTTGTTCCATGATATGATGCATAGAGAGATTGAGGTTTATGTGGATGACATGATTGCAAAGTCTAGAACAGAAGAAGAACATATCCGAGTTTTGAAGAAACTGTTCCTGAGGTTAAGGAAATTCCAACTGAGACTCAATCCTGCTAAATGTACTTTTGGAGCTAGGTCTGGCAAATTGCTGGGCTTCATAGTCAGCAAGAAAGGGATCGAGATTGACTCGGACAAAGTCCGGGCTATACAGGAATTGCCCCTACCGCGCACTCAAAAAGAAGTTCGGGGTTTCCTTGGAAGACTAAATTATATTGCTCGGTTTATTTCACAGTTAACCGAGAAATGTGATCTCATATTTCGTCTTTTGAAGAAACATAATCCAGGCGTATGGGATGATGAATGTCAAAAAGCTTTCGATAGGGTCAAACAGTATTTGTCAAACCCTCCAGTACTGTCACCCCCGCACCCAGATAAGCCATTAATCGTATATCTGACGGTGCTTAATCACTCTATGGGATGTGTGCTAGGTCAACATGATGATTCAGGAAAGAAAGAAAAGGCGATACACTACCTCAGTAAGAAATTCACTGAGTGCGAAATGAGATATTTGCCAATTGAGAAACTGTGTTGCGCGTTGATTTGGACGACTCGGAGATTGAGACAATACATGTTGTATCACACGACCTGGTTGATCTCGAAATTAGACCCTCTAAAGTATATGATGGAGGCAACCGCCTTGAATGGAATGATGGCTACATGGCAAATTCTGCTGTCTGAATTTGATATTGTCTATGTGAGCCAGAAAGCTGTAAAAGAGAGCGCAATAGCCGACTTCCTAGCTAGCAGAGCTTTAGAAGATTATGAGCCGTTAAACTTTGATTTCCCTAATGAGGATTTAATGTATGTGGCAGCTACTGAAGAAGACACTGCAAAAGATTGCCTATGGAAATTGAATTTCGATGGAGCATCAAATGCTGTTGGAAATGGGATTGGGGCAATTTTGGTATCCCCAAATAGAGATCACTACCCGTTCACATGCAAGTTGGATTTTGATTGTACAAACAATATGGCAGAATACGAGGCGTGTATCATGGGACTCCGTGCTGCCATAGAACGCAAAATTAAAGCGCTGGAAGTATATGGAGATTCTGCACTAGTGATCTACCAACTAAAAGGTGAATGGGAGACAAGAGACCCCAAATTGATCAATTATCGAAGGATAGTCTTGGAGTTAATTGAAGAATTCGATAATATCACTTTTAGTTATCTCCCACGAGAAGAAAACCAAATGACAGATGCTTTGGCTACTTTGGCTTCCCTGATTAAGGTGGGCAAGCAAGAAGATGTAAAGCCTATTCAAATGAGTATCTACGAGGCCCCAGCTTATTATTGCAACATAGAGGAAGAAGAAAGGGATGACCACCCCTGGTACCAAGATATATTGCAATATGTGAGAAATCGCGAGTATCCCAAACAAGCGACCGAGAATGAGAAGAAGACATTGAGAAGGTTAGCCTATGATTATGTTTTGGACGGGGATGTCATGTACAAAAGAAGAAAAGATCAAGTACTGTTAAGATGTGTCGACGCAGTTGAAGCCAAGAAAATTTTGGAGGAAGTTCACGAGGGTGTTTGTGGAACACACGCTAATGGTTTCACAATGGCTAGACAAATCATGAGATTCGGATACTACTGGTCTACCATGGAAGGGAATTGCATCAAATATGCTAAGACATGTCACAAATGCCAGATATACGGGGATAAAATTCACGTACCTCCTTCACCGTTGCATGTTATGACCTCCCCTTGGCCTTTCTCCATGTGGGGCATGGATGTCATCGGACCGATTTCGCCAAAAGCTTCGAACGGGCATCGATTCATCTTCGTGGTCATTGATTACTTCACCAAATGGGTAGAGGCTGCTTCATATACCAGTGTTACCAAGTCGGCGGTCAGTAGATTCCTGAAAAAGGAAATCATTTGTCGATACGGAATGCCTGAGAGAATCATCTCCGACAATGCCTTAAACTTAAATAACAGCGCAATCGCGGAGGTCTGCAATAAATTCAAGATTAAACACCACAATTCATCACCGTACTGTCCAAAGATGAATGGTGCAGTGGAAGCAGCCAATAAGAATATTAAGAGGATTGTGGGGAAGATGGCCGAAACCTATAAAGATTGGCATGAAAAATTACCCTTTGCACTTTACGTTTATCGAACATCAGTCAGGACATCCACCGGGGCAACTCCTTTTTCATTGGTTTACGGAATGGAAGCAGTATTACCCATCGAAGTTGAAATTCCCTCCCTTCGAGTCTTGTCAGAGCTAAAATTAGATGAAGCAAAATGGATCCAGTCTCGATACGATCAACTGAACTTGATTGAGGAAAAGAGGTTAAGGGCTATTCGTCATGGCCAGATGTATCAAAAGAGAATGATGCGGGCTTACGACAAAAAGGTGCACCCAAGAGAATTTCACGAGGGAGACCTGGTTTTAAAAAAGATCCTCCCTATACAAAAGGATTTTAGAGGGAAATGGATGCCAAATTGGGAAGGACCTTATGTGGTGAAAAAGGCTTTCTCAGGAGGAGCATTGATCTTGGCCGAAATGGATGGGAAAAACTTGCCCAATCCTGTAAATTCGGATTCTGTTAAAAAGTACTATACTTGAAAAGAGAAAGAAGCCAAAGTCAAAGTCCCGTAAAGGGCGCTTTGAGATCTTCAAAAAAAAAACCGCAATGGGTGTTTTGAGATCAAAGGAGATTTGGGTTGAAAACCTAAAAAGGGCGGCTTAAATCATGATGGAAGAATCCTGCTTTATGCAAATTGAAAAGAAAGGGGTAGGTTTCGTTTTGGTACATCGACAAAATACTCAAGATCTCCTAAACACATGTTGAACTCGAAATGGTCTTCCAGACGCTCAGGCAGAAAAGCTCAAACTGCGATATCTGAGGCACCTTAATTTCCATTTTACCCATTTTGGGTTTGCTATCTTTGTCTTTTGAAAATACAGTCTAAATAAACTTTCTTCTTTACCGCATCTACTAGTTTTGATTAACTTGTTTGGCTCGAGCTATGCTCCCAATAAATTTCTGCTTCATCATCATGATCTTTTTCAAGCATTTTGGCATTGAAGTAACAGTATTGGACTAATAACATTTTCATAAAAGAAGTTCTGCATATTACTCTAGAACCTTTTAAATAATACATGAGCCATAAACAGGACTATTGTTTAGAACTCACCAGGTCTAAAGGCTTGACAAATATCGGAAGAAGACCTAGAAGCTACAATAGGGGAATGTACAATTGATTCTTTTGGGTTTTGAGTCAAAATTCCAGCCCAAACAAGGACAGCATGATGCAAGCAAAAATCCCTTAAAAAAAAAAACCTTAAGACCATCCTCATGTCATCCATAAGACACATCTAGTTAGGAGCATTTGATTCATTACATAACATTCTAATCATGTAAATGTCATCCATAGCACATGTAATTAGGAAGATTTGAGTCATCCCGATCATAACATCCTCATCATTTGCATAAGTTAAGCACATTCCACAGGACAGGTTCCTCAAAGAACGGTGTGGAGCAGGCTGAAGATCGAAGTCTTCCTGAAGATAGTAAGGAAGCAAATTGAAAAGTTCAGATTCATTTCCTTGAAGTCTCAAAGGCGCAGGACAAAATTACTAATCCCTCCTCCCTGAGTGAATTGAGGATAAACCATTTTCGAGAAGTTTCAGCGAGAAGATCAAAGTTGCGGATCTCTTCTTTCTGAATTCCTATCACCTCCTATTTTTGAGAAGTTTCAGCGAGAAGATCAAAGTTGCGGATCTCTTCTTTCTGAATTCTTATCACCTCCTTTTTGAGAAGTTTTCAGTGAGAAGATCAAAGTTACGAATCTCTTCTTTCTGAATTCTTATCACCTTGAAGTCCCAGTAGGACAGATTGAAGACAGCAAAACTGGCATTCCCGAAGTTACGAAGAAGCAGATCGAAGTCAATCCAAGTTGCAGTAAAGTGGACCAAAGCAACAAGAGGAAATGGGCGAGAATGAAGCCATATGAAGAATAAGGGCACCGAGAAATCCAGAGTCAGTGGACCCGGGCAAATTTGGGCCTTCTTTATGTTTTTGCTCTATTCTCGTTACACGACAATGAGCAAAGAGGGGCAACTGTAGAAGCCTATTTTGGCCCGGGCCCATTACAAACCGAATTAGGCCCAATAAATAAAAAAAATCCAAAGAAAAGAGCCCAATCTAATCGGCCCAATCTTTAAAGTTTTAGCTAGGGTTTCTGAAACCCTAGCCCTTAGCACCGCATGCCTCCACTGGCCTCCGCACGTCAGCCTCCACTTGCGCCGCCCCACTCACCTCTGTTGGCCACCATGCCCTCCAAGAATGGAAGCCAACGCAACAGCAATCAAAAAAAGAAATATATTGTATTTTTATTTTTGCTCTATAAGAGTCGACTATTGTACTGAAAGAGGGGCATATTTTTTTTTATGAATACAAATCAAAAGATCAAACAGAAAAAAAACAACAAAAATCAGAGAGATAGTCAGTAGATTAAGTACAAGAAAGCAAAAAAAAAAAACTAAAAACCTACCAAAAATCCAAACGGTAAAGGTGATTTCTTTTCCCTTTTTTTTTTTATTTTCTCGAATCTTTTCAGCATATACACATATATATACATATACATATACATATATATATATATAAAAAAAAAAGAGGAGAAAATCTTACCTCGGCGCCACCGTATACGGCGGTCGCCGGCGACGGACGGTGACAGAAGCCCGCCGGAATCCTGCAGGATTTCATCCCTGCAGAGAAAATAAAAAAATAGAAGTTAGTTTTTTTTTAGGCTGAGAAGAAAAATGAAACTTTAACAAAAATTTCACCTTATATAGACATACTAAACGACGCCGTTTTGGTCGGCATCCAAAAGCCCCAAAACGACGTCGTATGGTTCAGGATCCGCGCGCGCGACCCGACCCGACCAGAGGATCCGCGTGTTTTCACTGATTGGGAAAATATCCCTTTTGGTCCTTCTGAAATTTATTTGTTTTTCAATTAAATTTTATTTTATTTTAATTTTGCCTTTAAATTTTATTTTATTTTAATTTTAATCCTTCTATGAAAGCAATGCTTAATAACTTCGGGAAATTGCTATTTTGATCCTCTTAAGTTTACGCGCGCCTCATTTTAGCCCCTAATTCGGCCTTAACATTTTATTTATTTACTGATTGTTCTTAAAACATTGTTCTGACTTCCATTTTCGTCCTTAGCTTACTTAATTAATTTATTTAGTGTTAAATTGCTTTATCATATGATATTTAAATAGTGTTTGTACATTATCTATTTAAAATTATGTATATATATATTTATGTATTTTAACCCTTTTTAATGTAATATTTATTTTACTAGTTGTTTAAAATAATTTTCTACATATTATTTATTCAAAAATCTAATTTACTTATTATATTATATATATACATGTTATCCATCTTCAAACTTGCCTTGATTATTTTATTTTCCTTATATATACGTATATCACTTTTTGTTTCGATCTCTTTTACATGAAGTTTTATTCATTTTTTTTAGGTTTTATTTTTTATATATGTGTATACTTTAAATCTGTTATTATGTATATACTATTGGTCTTATATTATTTTATGTATATCTATATGCTATTGATCTTATATTATTTTGTACATACATCTATTATATGTTTATTTGTCCTATACACTTTTATATATCCTTATTATTTTATATATATTATTTTACATCAAGTTTTTTTTATTTATTTATGTATACATTACTTAAATTAATACATTTTATTTATTTATTATTTTAAAATTTGCAATATTTTATTTTAATTTGTTTTCAGTTGGTTATATTTTAGTTTTTATTGTCACTCGATTAATGATGTTGAGGATTTCCAAATAAGAGTTGTGAAATTATTGATGTTATATTAAATTGTATATTCATATTAACATTCTTGTCATTCATTTTTATTATTGTTATATTCACATATTTTTTTTTGTATTATATTACTGTTTCTCATGATTCAATAAAGAGATTTCGAGTCGATTTTAAAATTATTTATTTAAAAGTTTCAAAATAAGGTAATATTTGTGCATTTGGAAATTCAAAGGAACCGTGCCCAATCGTGCTGGGTATGATTTCTTGTTTGACCAAATAAACGAATATCTTTTAAAATTTCTTCCATACTTTTAAAATAAGGGAATATTTGTACGTTTGGAAATTCGGAGAGATCGTGCCCAACCGTGCTGGGTGTGGTTTCTTGCTTGACCAAATAACCAAATACCCTTTCAAAATTTCAATACATGTGCTGAGAGAATTTTGGGAATGATCTTGAATTCGAGGACTCAAATTATCGTGTCCAATCGTGCTGGATGTGATATTCTATTTCTTCGGAACAAGAGAATTTCAATATTCAATCAAGTTATTTAAAATTATAAAAAAAAATAGAATTTCAAAATCATTTCAAACTTTTCAACATTAAGACATTAATTAATCAATTAGGTACCAATTTTGGGCGTTGCGAGGGTGTTAACCCTTCCTCGCACGTAAACGACTCCCGAACCCGTTTTCTTCTGGAAACTCGTAGACCAAAATTTATTTATAGGTGACCCGATCACACCTAAACAAAAAAAAGATTGGTGGCGACTCCATATTTTTAAAAATCGACTCTCGTTTTTCAAATACGATAAAAAAATGGTTTCGACACATTCACTTTCATTTATTGAAAAAAAGTGTCTAAAATGATGTGGGTTAGCGATGCGTTGATGCAAACAATTAAAACAATAGTGGAGAAGAAGAAAATAAGGTTGTAGGAGGAAGCTTCTTTAGGATAATAGTTTCCCCACCATGGTGCAGATGGTTTCTGGAAACATTATCCCCGGGACACAATGTCTTCTCATCACGAACCAAGAACTAAAATAGAGTGAAAGAAGAGAAATTTCTTTAAGGGAATTTAATGTGAATTGTCTGAGTTAATAGTTGTAATGAATGTTAAAGTAAGTAATTTATAAGGTGTCGATTGAATTTTAGTTCAGTTAGCATTGGTATTGTTGTTATGGTGCAAGAGGATGTGAATTCGAGTGCACTGAAGTGTATTATTCTCTTATTTTCAAGCTTCCCTGTAACATCCCATACCCGGCTTAGACGTTATGGCCGAATCCGGAGGTGTCACAAGGTAGGGGTTTTGAAAGCGGAGTTGTCTCGTCAGATCATTCACATTTCATAATTCGCAACCATTCACAAATTTTATTGAAAACGTCATTTAATTAGTTCATTTGCCAAAACTTATTACAGCGAAAGCCTTAAAATCGTTATATTTTGAAGATACAGTCATGTCTTTAGAAAAACCTTTGGTGCGTATAAACCGTCGTTTTTAAAGAAGAAACGTTTTGCTGAAGCATGCAACTTGTCAAACAAATAAAAACAAAAACCATCAGTTAAAAATCCATACAATCCAGAGAGTCTAAAAAATTACAAACTCTTAATTGAAAACCCAATTTATAAATAAACCATAAATGATCAAGTTTAAATAGTTTACGGTCGAGTAGTCACCGCTAAGTCTCTGCCGCACCGATCTGCCTAAGCTTGTGGATTACCTGACAGAACAGACATACAGATGTGAGTTTACGTAAACTCAGTGTGTAACCCAACAGAATTAAGCATGTAAACATATAAAATCATAAACACAGTCAGAAATAGATACAGTTTCAGATTCAGATTGAGATTGAGATTACAGAAACAGATATGCAGAAATCCTACTCCCATCCTCTACACACCGACTCCGTCCATCCCATCACACTATATGGGATTAAAAACACTCACCCATCCCTACACAACGTATCGTGCCATTAAGACACATATCAGATAATATGCAACCATGCTACCAGAATATAGGCGGTTAACGCTGAACAAAAAACTACCTCCTCATATACAAATCCCACCCCAGTCACAGATACAGTATTATCAGACACAATTTACAGATACAGAAACATCAAGCTAGACATGCTCGCACACAGATATCAGATGTATATAAATAGCAAAATAATCAGACATGCTTATCAGTGTCCTACTTAGAGCAACTATCAGAATATCAAAACACATAATCTAGGGTTTGACTAGCCCTTACCGACACTATGGTAGACCCACAATTGATCAGAACGACCTGTGCGACCTTAGGGAAAATTTCATAAAAATGGCCCACATGCCCATGTGGCCTGTAGGCCCACACGCCCAGATTGGCCTTGCCCATGTTGCCCACACGGCCTAACCCAAAATCCACACTCCCAACTTAGCGTAGCCCGTGTGGCCCACATGGCCACACTCAAGCCACCACACAGCCGTGTGCTGCGCACAGCCATGCCTTCGTCGACCACACGACTTTGTCTCAGACATGGCCACCCACACTACTAGGCATACGCCCGTGTGGCGTAGACAGTAAGCAGTTTCGACTTTCGCAGAAACTTCATTTTTCCCGTTTTGGGAGCACACTTGGTATCGATTCGATGTAAAAACAATCCTGAGCCTTTCAAAACCTAAAAACAGAGTCCCCAACCACGATTTAGCAAATTAAGTACTGAATTCGACAAAAAAATGCAACATGAAACTGACTTACCACCGTCGACAAACAACTTCTTACGAACTCTAAAAAGTTTGATTGCAATTCCCTACTCCACAATCTGCTCCTAAACACAAAACACCACCACCCAATCACTGCATATTGCCATTACTATAAACCCCAACCAAGAGTTAAAGAAACACAAGCTCACTTACTAACCAATTAGAAAATCCGAGAAACAAAGGCACAATCCGACAATAGAACCACCAGCAGAATCGAGGAAGAAGAAGAACGAATTAAAGATTTTACCAAAAAAGGGAAAACGCCACAAGCCACAAAGAAAAATTGAAGAGAACGTCAGATGGAAAATTTTGGGGAGATGAGAGAGGAAAATCTAAAATAAGAAATAAAATAATAAAAGAAAATGTCCAAAACCCCTCAAATTACTCTCCACTAACCCACTAACAACCAACCTCTCAAAATCCAACTCCAGCAAGACTCTATCAAAAAACCAAACAAGAATTGAATTTACTGGTAATTTAATATAAGCCCACTAAACCAAGATAAGGGTTGATTCCAAAAATAACAAAATTTAGCAAAAGTGAGACTTGTACCTAAGACCTCACACACACACCCAAAACACTTAACCACTAAAACAAATACATATTTGTGTTAGATTTCACAGAAACAGAAATAAATAATTCAGGGCATTACATTCCCTGCCTACTTGCTCTACATGACAGGAGCAAAAGAGTTATTTCATTGATCAAAACTGATGTTTTTTTCATAATCGGATTGACTGGTCGGACCATTTGGACCGGGAACCGGTGGAGGTACTAGTCCAGAGATAGGGGTTGAACCGATTGAACCAAGCTAAAAAAATAGTTGAACTAATTTTCTCTATTTTTTAAATATTCTTTATTTTTATGAATTTTTTAATGATTTATTTGATTCAACTGGAAACTGGTAGTTTGACTGGCTCAATCATTGGCCTAGTTTTGAAGAAAGAAAATATATAAAAGAGAAAATATTTTTTTTTTCTTTTTTTTATCATATGTCAATTTTTAATTAGCTGTTTGTTTTTTAAAAGGACTTAGCGATTTAATCAACGGAGGTATCACCTTGAGGAAAAAATAGTTTAGGTACCAAAATAGGAAAAATGCATCAATTAAGTACCAATTTGTGGGTTAAGCTTTTTTTTTTTAAATAGACTTAATGGTTTATTTAACGGCGGTACCAACTTGAGAAAAAAATATAGTTTAAGTATCTATTGTGGCAAAAAAAATTAAATACCAATATGAGAAAAAGAATAAAATTTTAATACTAATTTGGGGGTTAAGGAAAAAAAATGCAAAGGAAACATTGCTTATGAACATTAGATATATGAAGATGTAGAAAAAGATGAGATGACCATTTCTGGTCCATCAGAATTCATACAAAGTAAATTGGTTTGTATATAGCTTTTTGGTCGCTATTGGGTATGGCCAAAGTTAAAAACTATTATTAGCTTACAGCCCCGAAATAATAACGAAGGGGTTTTGAGTCTTCTGCTTTAAAATTCTCTTTCTACCCTTCCGAAATTTCATTGGTAAAAGTAAAAGGCTACGATCGCAAATATAAAACAAGTGCATTCAGTAGGGTTTGCTTCAATTCATGTAAAATGGTGCAATATAGAAGTAGTTAATTCATGGTTCAATATTCCAAATAATCTTCTTTTTTGTATTTTGGAAGTTTTTTTGTTTTGTAATTACTGTCCATAGTTGAAAAAAGAATTCAATTCAGTAATTGTCCCACCATTACATTGTGCACTTATTAACAATGAAGATATGTATACGTTCTTCTTCTTCTTTCTTTTTTTTTTTTTTTTGTGCAAAACAAAAATAATTATATTAATAATATCAAAACTATAAAAGCCTTGTTGATCAATCAAATTCAAAACCTGAGACCCGTCGAGAGCCACATACTTAACTTTCCACGGAGAGGGAATAATTAATATATACAAAATTTACTGATCTCTCAAATTTGGTGACACTGACAGCAGCATATAGCATTTGGTTTCTCTCTCTGGATGGTCCAAATCATCGCCATGACATTGCATGTGCATCATGTGATGTGATCTTATGTTTCAATACAAGATATTAAATTATATAGCTTATCTGTCATCAGATGAAGAAGCCCCTTGACCCCATGACGGATCAACAATTATTATCATATATATCATGTTCATTTCCTACTGTCACTATATATAGTTCAGCTAGGGTTTTAAGGTTGAATCATTCGATGTTGTTTGGAACATATTATTGTTGAATTTGGCATTGCATGTCACAATCGGTCTAGAATATACATATATTGGATGGTGTTGAATCTATTGTTAGCTAGCCTGCAGCTTGTTTGATCTTCATTAATCAACATCTGGTGTCTTGTTGACAAGGATGTTAAGTTAGAGATCGTGGATAATTCATCTAGTAGGTTGATGGAAGTTCTAGAGTGATGGAAGCTCTTGAGCATGATTTGATTTTACTCTAGTACAGATGAGTGAATGATGAGCCACAATAATCTTGTCGTGCATGGCAAGATATGTTGCTTAGCCAAGTATATTACTTGGCGAAGTATGATCGGTCTTAATCTCTTTTAGTTAGGGACATAAACCTGACGAGGTCAGCCTAACGAGGGGTATCTATTTTTCATTTTGAGAATGCATGGTTAATTACTACATCAATATTGATGTTTGAGATTTTAAAAATAAATATCTTAAATTGATGGTTGCATGCTCTCCCAGCAAAGAATATTCCAACTATCAATGGTTAATCAACGACCGTAATGAATATTCAAATCTGAAGAAATTGCTCGAGAAATCGAAAGCGTGCAAATTAGTAAATTACTTGATCCTAACACAAATAATAATGTTGGCCTCTTTCGTACAAGTATGATAATTAAAATGAGTATATTCTAAAATTCTGAGCGGTTAAATATAAATTTCAATTCCAATAATATACACAATTGAAAGAAATATATTAGATCTGAAACTAGGTTAGAATCGATGTACTCAGAGACGTAGCTACGGGATTGGCAAGAGTCCCAGTCCCCATTAAATAGAAAACTTTTCATTTAGGCTTTATTAAAATTTTTAAAATTTTATATTAATAAAGGTAAAATTACACTTTAATCTCTCTAAAAATGATAAAAATTTAATTTAATCCTTTAAGAATTATAAATATATAGATTATTAAAATAATGAAATTACAATTTTTACTATCATAAAAATTATAATTTAATTTCGACCCCTTAAAGAAAATTTCTAACTTTACCCATGTTCCTAATACTATTTCATTTTCAGTGATCCATACACATATCTTCCTACTATTCCATTTATGGATTTGGACCATCTCTTTCATCCATGCCTTTTAGTTATAGGCGTAATTCTTAGCACATCTCACCAACTATATTATTAAAGTTAATTATACTGTAGATCACTCTTAAATAACGAGGTTTCTATTTTGATCATTTTAATTTTTTTTTGTCAATTTAGTTAGTCTAATTAAAATAATTGGTCGAATTAGTCATTTCTATTAAAAATTCCATTACTCCACTAATGAATTGCTAATGTGGCATTTTTTTTACTTTTGACTAAAATTAGGGATTGCTCGAATTAGTCCAAAAACACTTTTTTGTTTTTTGTTTATTTGCAACATAAAACTAAAGCTTGTAAGTTTTTTTTCTTCTTCTTCTTCTTATTGTTTGTTTCTTGAGAAAAGTAACAGAAGAAAATGAGGATAGTTTTAACTCTTTTAAAATAACTCAACCCCACTCTCACCCTCAACTTGATATCCTCGTTATTGTTTCTCTTGTCTTGGTCCTAGCCTTATTGTTTGTCATGGGGTTCTTGTTCAGATGCCTTAAGAAACTCTAATGAAGTAATCCCACGTCAATTGCTCAACCTAAAGAAACCAAGAGCAAGGGAAAATATATTGTTGTTGGTGGTGAAGGGTTTGTTAGGAAATTCAATTGGAATGAGATTAAGGATGTTACTAAAGATTTCTCACTTGTGATTGGTCGAGGAAGGTTTAGCATTGTCTACTTGGCTAACTTGTTTGGTAATTCAAGACAAGGTGCAGTTAAAGTCCACATCAGCGGTGATCGACTTATCCAAGTGTTTAAACAAGAACTAGATATTTTGCTCCGACTCCAACATGACAACATTGTTAAGCTTCTTGGTTACTGCGATGATTTAGGTACGTTGCATGAGTCTTTTGCTTCACTCTTCAAAAAGATAAAAAGACAAGTCCTTTTTTCTAGATTAATTGAAAACTTTTTAATATGTTTAAGAGGAAGGGGCCTTGGTGTTTGAGTACATTCATAACGGAAACTTACAAGAAGAGTTACACGAAAGGAATAAGTAAGTACTTCCATGGAAGATATGACCGGATGCATAGCTATAGGTAGTAGGCTCCAAAGCTTTTGCAAACTTCATGTAAGGTGGTGTATAATTGTTGTTTTTTAGGGATAATAATTTTGTAAATTTGTTTTTCATGAGTAAACTTATGTGTGGCATTGTGTTTGATGTAAGGAATTTTTTTTTTTTGAAAAATACTGACTGATAGTATTAATAAAGAGTTAATAGCCATCAAGCACAATCTTGGAAATGGAAAAAGAATCCTAATCCTATTGGCCACCACAAGAGATGCCATTATAAAAAAACAAACAGTTAATTAAAAAATAATAAATAAAGCAGTAGAAAAAGAAGCCCACTATCAAAAGAAAACAAAACGACACTATGGCTATCACTTCTTTCTTTTTTTCAGTCTGTAGCAATTCCTACCAGTCAATCAAACGAGACCCATTTCTCTTCTATTCTATCCTGCTATCACCGTCTCTTAGAAACAGGGAGTTCATCGGACCTAACACTTCCCTTCTCATCCGGACTCCCAAACCCTACATCATCATCATCTACTGTCTTGGATTATCATCATCTACTGTCTTGGATTATCAGTCTTTCCATCGGCGCCGGAACTTCCTCAATCCAATATTTGGGTCCATCGTATTGATACCCCTCCCTGGCCATTTCATGCGCTGCTCTATTCGCCTCTCTGGGTATGTGTTTAAAGCCCACTGCTCGAAACTTGGGTAATCTTCCCCTTATTTCCTTGATTAAATTGCTGATATTAGATCTATCATCCTCCATTGAGTTAACTTTTTTAATTATGGTTAATGAGTCCCCCTCCACACAGATTTCCTGGAATCCCACTTCCTCGGCCATAACGATCGCTTGAAGGCAGGCTCTTGCCTCTGCCGTTGCCGGATCCGGAATATTGTCCCATGGGTAAGTACATGCAGCCATTACTAGACCTTCATTGTTTCTTGCTATCACGCCCGAGACTGATTGATGCATATTTTGGTTGAAAGAGGCATCGAAATTTAGTTTTATAACGTTTCCCTCTGGCGGCTTCCATCGCCTTTCTTGAGCACCACTTGTTTGTTGCAATGTCTTGCCTAACTCTGTAATTTCAGCATAATATGCTTTAATGAAAGATAGCAATTCATTAACTTGATGTAAGGAAATTAACTAGTTACTTGGTGTACACATCTGTTTGATGGAGTATGGATAATGGAGATGTCATCAAATTTAGTTGGCTTAGATTTGTGATTCGCCCTTTTTTTCTTAATTTATATGAATGATTATAATTATATTTTTCATTTAATAATTTTTAAATAGTTATTGTAATAAATTAGATATAATTATGAAAATGCTTAAAAAAATTTTAATTATTACCAAAAAAATTTGCTGACGGATTTCAGTCCTATACCAACGACAAAAAAAAAGTCAAATGTCTTTATTACGGAAATTGTTCAGCAATCCGTCACTTTATCATATAGTAATGTGCTGATAGAGATTACTGTCGATAGAGGTATGGTAGCGTCGTTTTACTGACGGACAAGCCGTCGTTATAGGATTAGAGATATATGCCTATAGGTTTATACTGCCCGCCCCTATAGCAGCGATCACCTTTTCGTCGAGGTATCGCTTTTGACCATCTGTATAAATCTCTCAAGATATGTATATCGACGGATTTTGAAGCTTGCACCAACGGATTTATTCTACTGGTATATGGCAATTTTGTTATAGTGTCATTACTATCCAAACAACTGTAGCTAAATTAAAAGAGCAAATGAGTTTAATATATGTTTATATATATCACTACAACAAGATCACCTTAAGCAACATTTAAAATTTTGATGATTAATAAAGAACCAAATAGGCATAACATTTTGTACAATTCTCTGGCAACAAACTTATATGTAGTTTTTTGGCATAACATTTTTTTTTTTTTGCTCTTGCACTATAATTAATTTATCATTTTGATACTGTATTATTTTTCTATCACACGCTCATGTACTTTTAATTTGTCTCTATTACTCACCTATATATTTCTAGCTAAAAAAAGTTTAATCATCCAATAATACATTGCCATGTGTCAATTAAAAGTAAAAAAATCTTAAATTTTTAAAAAATATCAGAAAATTTTTAAAAATTCATTAAAATCTAAAAAATAATTAAAATATGAAAACCCCAAAAAATCTTAAAACTTGGAAAATTATTAAAAAAAATTAAAAATCATAGTCTTTTTTTTTTTTGAAAATCATAAACAATATTTTTAAATTTATAAGTATGTGAATCTTTATAAGATTTAAAAATTTTCATAAAACGTTTTTGAAAAAATTGATTGTTTGGAATTCTAAGTGTTTTTTTTTAGAATATCTTAAAATTTTATGATTTTTTTTTTTTGAAAATTTTGGGCTTTTATTGCATTTTTAAGGAATTTTAAGTTTTTTTAGTTAAAAAATCATAAAATTCTTTAAAAGTTGGCTCAGTAGAATAGATGTAGTTAAATAATACCCTTTAGAAACGTATAAGAAGTTTTCTTCTCTTAGGTTCGAAGAAAAATGATTAATTAAAAGTTATATCTATGTCTATAAATTATAATCTATGGAATTAGAATGTCGAAATATAACTCATGTCAAATAACTCTCAAAAACCTTAAAAATATATCTTCTTTGGCATTCTTTTATTAGGGGTTTCTACTCCTTTTTAAAGAATTTTATGACTTTTTTTACTAAAATCTCGTACTTCCTTAAAAATATAAAAAACTAGAAAAAAAAAAGTCCATAAATTTTTTTAAAATATCATAAAATTTTAAGATTTTCTAAAAAAAAATCTAGATTTTCAAGCAAATGATTTTTTTTAAAAATTTTGTGAATATTTTTGTTTTTATTTACGTTTTGCATACTTATAATTTTAAAAATATTTTTTATAATTTTCAAAAAATGGTTATGATTGTTTAAAATAAATTTCTAAGTTTTATGATTTTTGGGTCAATTTTTTATGATTTTTTTAGATTTTTAATGATTTTGTTAAATATTTTTAATGTCCAACTATTTGAATAAAAATTTGAAAATACTTTACATTTTTATTTTTCATTTTATTTTCATTTTTTATTTTTTTAAATTGAAAAATAAGTTTAGAAAATAGAAATAAAAATTTGTTTTTAAAGATGAAAACATGTTTGGTAATTATTTTTCTTTTAAAAAAATAAAATAAAAATTATTACATTTATATAGATTCGAACCAATGTACTAGATTTAATATTAGAAAAACTGTTGAAAAATAAATATTTTTATTTTTATACGAGTTTAGACTAGGACCGATTCATCTCAATTTTTTTTTTATAGCAATTCATCTTAAAGTTAAAAACTCTTATTTTTATCATTTTTACTTTTACAAAACATTTTTAGTAAAAAAAATAAAAATATTTTTTTAATTTTTTTTTTTTCATTTTCACGTTTTCTTCTATGTTTTCTATTTTTCAAAAAAAAAATGTTTCATGAGCCTAAATTTCTGTTAATAAATTATAAAATTAACGGGCTCAGTTAATGGTCCCTAGTTACGTTTACGGGCTTTTTTCTGTTCATTCTTATATGGGCAGGACAAGCCATAAAATGGTGACCCACAAATTAAATGGATTAGAAATGAACAATCCATACTAGCCAGTGGGCTATAAATATACACTATATTTATACTCTCTAGTAAATGGTAAATTGAAATTTATGTTTTTCTAATTTTAGAAATAGCTCTTAGGAGAAAATTAAAAAATTAATTAAATTGAACCATAATTGATTAAAAAAATTTAATTGTCCTCTTCTATTAATAAAAACCACCGTTGATCGATTTTATTGTTAATAATCACTGATTTGACAGATAGAAATCATAAGAAGTTAACATGGATCATGCTACGCAGATAAGCATATTGACATAGCATGTCACATCAAAAAATTTTAAAAATATATTAAAAATTAAAAGAATACACATCTAGAATGAACCTTAATAAATGAACATCCAAATTCATTTGATTTTAAATACCCATTTATCCAGATTTGTTATGGACGAACACAAAGCTATAAAACATTATAATAGTTATAAATAATTATTAAAAAATTCTAAAATTAATATATATATATATATATATATATATATGAGAAGTGATTAATATGACTTCAACAACTGCAAAATAAAAAGATAAATTATGATATATATATCTAGTGACAAACTTTTTTTTCTTAATTTAACTACAATTGGAAATACTTTTTTAATTGCAAGTATATTTATTTTATCGTGATTAGATATAATTAATATTTTGTTAAAAATAGGGAAAAAAAAGTTTTATCATATATTTGTAAAAATATGGTAGAAAATTTTTTAAATTAAAAATAATTATTGGATAAACAATATCATTATTCATTAAATATTCGGTGTAATGTATGTAAGATCCACAATGTATTTAATTATATATTACTTGGAAACAATTCCAAAGTTGGCTACACTAGTATTCATGTCATTTTGACTTATCTCTAGGGCTTTCATTGCATCCCTTCCTTCCGATAACTCCTATCAACAGGTCAGTGCAATCTCAAGTGTTTTGTTCAGCTTGCAGTTCATACCAAAGAAAGGGGTGTCTCCTACGAAACATGAGATCATATTCATTGCTCACACAGGGGAGGAAATTAGTAACATGAGGCAATTGGAAAAGTACCTTAAAGCACACCCTGGGGGTCCAGCGGTATCAGAATTTTATTAGGGCACCGGCGAGACCCCAAGGAGATCTGCAAGGATTAGTGAGAAGGTAAAAGCAATGCCAACAACAGAAAGTGAACCTCCAAAAAAACGAGGCAGCGGCTTCGAAGGATAACAAGGAATCCGAGACTGCACCTGGAGGAATTGAGGAGACTAAAGACATTCATATGGGAGAGGCTGAAAAGTCTGAGAAAATGAATGTGGAAGGAGAGGCTGGAAAGGTTGCTGCGCAGGAAAATGAAAATTAGAATAAAGAGGAAACAGAAGATGCTAATAGCAAAAATGAACCCACTTCTCAAGAAGTTCAACATGCAGAAGGTGTTAATATATCTACTGATATCAAAGAACGTAAGGAAAATGCTAAAGCAGTGTCTAAGAAGTCCCAGGATGGAGTTCAAGCTAGAGCTTCTGGATTTGCCCAACGGAAGAAGAAAGGTTGGAGAGTTTGTTGATTGAAGGAAAGGTTAAACAACCAGTGGCTGAAGCTAAAAAAGAGCATCAATCTGGGGAACAGAACAAAAAAAAATGAGGTGGGAGGAGAAGAAAAAGCGAAACAAGAAAGAAGCACCAGTGAATCTGAAGGAGCAATCAAGGAGAAACAATTATCTAATTGCAATGAGGGACAAAACTATTAAGTTGGCAATGAAATTAGTAAGAAAACAGAAGCAGCAATTCAGAACGGTAGTAATGCAGGTGAGGTCAAGCCTTGAGTTTCCATATTCAATAGATTAACACGATGTAGGCGTCTCTTTTACTCCCCCTTGTGACCCTTTTAGATTTTTGGACGCTGCAAACAACTCTAGTTTCATTAGGGATAGTAACTGATTGTTCATTGAAACATCTTTTCTATATAATGGTAGATAGCTGTCTAATGTGACTGCTTCCTATGTATTGGTCAGAGCTATAGTTTACGGTGATATATGTAATATCATGGCATCTAATACAGCAAATGGATGTAATATGTGGTGGTAAGTTATAAGTTACAGTAATGGATGAAACTCCTGATGCCCTTCTGGTATGTTGCAATCTGTTGCAGATTCACAAACTGGTTTACTGATAAAACAAGATCCAGGGCAGATAACTTCAATGATTGCATCACAAATTTGTGGTGCTTTTGAGATTGAGAAATATTACTAACAACCGAAGCTCAAACAAATTGAGCAAAGTTATTACAACTCTTATGAAAGAAACAGCTTGTTAACCTCAAGTTTTGGACTAGATGAATTGTCAAAACGTAGAAGCAAAAGAAAAAAAGGGTAGTATTTGGTTCCAGTAAAATCTCCAGTGGATGATACATGGAACATTAAATGTGTTTCAAATGGAAGCTAAAAGAAAGAACAAAATGTAGATTCGTCAACCTTATCTTCAAAGTCCTTTAAGTTGTCCAACGAGCCCTGTCAAGGTCGTCCATTTCTCAAATGCAGTTGCAGATGTCACAAATGCTACTTTGGATGATTCAACATCATTTTTTGTAACTGCAGAGTAAATGCAAAACAAGAGAAAGCCATGATCATGATCAGATTGTTCGATTTCGATGCTGGAATATTAGGTTTTATTTGAAAGAGTGACCCACCTGATGATATCAATGAAGCTAATGAAGAATTGAACGTCTCCACCTGAGTCTTTTCTTCAGGGCTAGAGCTCAGCTGTTAAGAACAACAGTAAAGAAAACCACTCATGACATCTCTAGAACATAAGCCATCAAGAACTGAACTAATATGACATTTATTAGTGACCTTGTTGAAGGCTACATTGGCATTCTTGACCCACTCTGTATCAGTGCTTCCCCCAAGAACTGAACTAGCTGTAGATAGATCATTGTTGTCAATGGCTTGACCTATTTCGCTTAACTTATACACCACATCCTGTAAATACCCTGCAACATTTCATTTCATTGCCCTAATGTCAGCAAACAGCATCATGGATATGAATATTTACTATTGAATATCAGAAAATGGTATAAACTACATCTCCCCCCAATGAAAGCCATCATATATTCATATTGTACTGGTGACGTAATAATAAAGCAGATTATCAAATTCAATTTCATTGAGACATCAACAGGGTTTCATAGAACTTCAATCAAACACAGGAAGAACATAGAACTAACTTCAACCAACCTTTCTCTTGACCCGATGAACTGATTACTCCTTGTCTTTCAAGCCTCTTCTTTCTATCCTTCTTGACTTTCTCCAAGAGCTCTTCATCATCATCGGCCTCTAGAATTGCTGCAATGGCATTGGAGCAACCATTACCAGCAGCCAACACTAAGCTGGTAATGAAGCAAAGGGAGAAGCCTCTTTTAGTTAAAGCTGGAGTTGGTGGTGGTGATTCATTGAATGCTTTGCAAAGGGTTCTTCTTTGGACATTTTGATTGTTGAGGTAAACTAATGCAGTCCCTAATGATGATGATGATGACGAACAGGAAGAAGATGTTGAAGGGGAAATAGATGATGGGAAGAAGGAATTAGCAGTTGAGAGAAATGCAGTTGCCATTTTCTTTTTTTAATTTTTTCTTCTGGTAAATTTAGTGGGAAAATTAGAGGTATTGGCATTTTCAGAAGATAAGGTTGCTGGATTCTGTTCTGTTATCTGGTCCAGTCATTTTTCAGATGCTTTGGGAGGCTTTCTCTTTTTTTATCACTGATTTAATTTAATAGAAGAAATAAGGTTCAATTCTGCCATTAGTGCCTATACTTAACAAAAGTTATGGTTTTAATCCAGAACTTTTATTTACCCATTTTTAGTCTCTATTCTTTCCAAATTTTAAATTTCCCATCCTTGCCGAACCATAATTATTAAATTCATTAAGTAAAGTTATGCTATTTTCAAAATATGATGCTCCAAATATATTATCCTAAGTGTAATATCATGTCAGCTTATTATTCTACACATTACTCACTAAAAATCCAATTAATGGGTTAACAACCGTTAGTTGTGTTAAGACTAAAATTTGAAAATTTGAAAAGTATAGGGACTCAACATAATCTAATTATAGAATATGAACTAAATCTACAACTGTATAAATAGTATAATATTAGTAAATGAATTTAACTGCTACTGTTTGGGTCAGGATTAAAATTTTAAATTTTGAAAAATAGAAAAACTAAAATTGATCAAGTAAAAGTACAAAGACAAACTCCACAACTTTCACAAAGTATAGAAACTAATAACAAATTTTAACCAAGAAATAAATGTATATTTATTATATCTCTAAAATATTAGTTTTAATGTCATGATGTATTAATATTTGGTGAAGTGGAGTTTTTAAACTCTACATACGGAGTTTAGGGATTGACAAAAATTTTACAGCATATAGAAAAATATTAAAAATATAAATATTTAAAAATAAGAGATACATAATAATTTTTTAAAGATGCTTGTGATATTAAAAAAAAATGCATTGCTCTCGATTTTCACTGGAGCCAAAGTTGCCAGTGGAGAAAAAGTTGAGGTCAGTTTCTTTATTACCCTTGTTCTCTGTTTTTTTTTTTTTTTTTTTAGTTTTATAGGAAGTAAAAGTATTATTAGATATTATTACATAATTTTAATAATAATCTAATAAATATATAAATTTATTATCATACATATATAAGTTTAATCATTATTTAATATAAAATAATTTAAATATATTTTATTATTTATTATGAATATAATTTAAAAGTATTTAAATTGTATTGCATATGATTTTAATATTTTAATAATCATTTTATAAAAAATAAAATTTTATTTTATGGTATATTATATTATATTATATATTTAATATAAATATAAATATTTATTTTATTATAAATACATTGTAAATTATTGTTTATAATGGTCATTTTTTATTCTCATCTCACCACTACAGTTGTGTTTGAATCCAAACACACATCTATCGTTATTTTTAATCTAACTGCTACCGTATCCAATCTCTTACCACTACAGTAACTAATCTTACTGCCACCGTTGTTTTTAACATTACCGGAAATAAATACATTGCCCATCCAAATTAAGCCTTAATCATCGGAGTCCACCCCAGAGGACAACCTAGCTCCTATGCTTTCTCACGTTAGTTTTCTCTATGCAGGTGTATAAGAAGCGTTTGCCACAAGATACACATAGAGGGAGTTATACTTGGTGCCACCACTTGTCTGTAGCCCTCTCCTTGGACAAAGATCATTCCTTTGCACTACTCCTTGAAGATTATCCCTTGACAACATCATCCGTCCAAGGCTCCCCCCATAAGCCAAGGTCATTCCTTAACTCCTTTTCTTGAAAGTCACTCGTTCGAAGACTGCCCACGAAGGAAGGACTCATCTAGGTGCATCCACAAGTGGTTGTTCGTCCAAGACCATTGCTCGCCAGGGATCACTTCTGTCTCGCAGGCCAAAGTCATCGTCATGACGAACGAGAGCTCCTTTCTTCACCTCTATCGGACACGTTCTCATGTCTTCACCATCTCCTTCTTAGCCACTAACGCACATCATATATGAACACTGACTAACCCTTGCAGACTGTGGAACTTTCTTATCTGCAGCAATACCCTTCAACCTCCTTATCATAATTCTAGCTTATCACCTCCTTAGTATAAAAATGTCATTATGTTAGATCATGAGTATATATTAATAATAAAATAAATCGATTAATCATTCAAAATCAAATAAAATCAAACCGATTTTATTGTCAAACTTGGGTTCTTATAAAAGAAATTGTCATCTTCAAAATAAATAAATATATATATATATATATATATATATATATATCTTTTCTCAAAACAAGTCATGTGAATGGCTAAAAATTTTCAATTGAAATTAATTTATTACGAACTTATATACTAAAATATGATCAATAAATAATATTTTTTTATCAAACGTAGCATTAAGTTTAAATTAATTAAAAGTTTTAATTTTAATTTTTGGATTGAGTTATTTAGATATTTATTAGAGTAATTGGGTTTAGTTGTATAGGGGTATTGAAGGCGATTACTTACAAATCAAGGCTGAAGTGGACGAAGTAATGAAGCTGGGGGCTTACACAACTTACTGCTTTTGGTTTTGGCTTTGTATTGTGGGATGGTCTGACTTGGAACCGTGTCAAGGAAGGCTACTTTGGTTCCCTTTCCACTGTTGTAATGAACTAAAGGGTGGTCTCCTCTGCTTCTAAAATCTGGCCCTTCATCGAATAAATTTACATTTTAAAATAATAATAATGTTTGAGTGCAAGTATTACTATAGAGTGTCTCATTCCTTGGACGGAAGATATTGTTTTTATGGGGAAGTTATATCTCTTGTATTTTGAACAGAATTTAAAAGAGTTCACAGAGTTTTAATAAAAGCGTCTAAATTGATCAAAAAAAATTTTTTATCATTTTAGCAGTAGTGAGTTTAAACCCATTCTCTTAAAGAGTATTAAAAAGGTAGTAACATTATCACTTGACTAGCCAATGATAATAGCATTTCTTTGATAGACTTAGACACTCCCGCCTAAACTTTATGGATCCCCTTTAAACTTTCGTCAAAGTAAGGAGACAAAAATTTCAAAACTAAAACCAAACATAAATACCTCGAAAAAAATAGATCTATCGATCAAGATTCGTGTTGGCATCTCATATCCCTCAACTAATAATAAGAATCAAGGTTAATTAAATTTATTAACTCAATATATAATGAACATTAAATTATAAAAAATGTAATCATTTTTCATGTTTTGGAGCAGGATTTTGAGTGAGCAGAAATAGCATTTGTTTTTCTTTTCTTCCAAGCAGAAGGCAAGAAAAATGCAGTGAAAAGATGAGCCACTAAACAAAATGGTGATGCTTTAAATGACCTTTACCCCACTGAAGAGATGAAGAGAAAAGTAGATTCCCTTGAGTGGATCGTCTGAATTGGCTTCCAAAAAGCTTACTATTCCTACAATCACCAAAATGTTATACCTTCGAAGCCAGCTCTAAAGAGCAAAGACTAGCCTTTTTTTGTTTTTTTTATACCACTAAATCTTTATTTATTTTGATATTACAAGACTTAATCGTGTTGAGATCCACACATCATTTTCAATATATACTAGCTGGAAAAGTTAAATCTCAAAATAAATAAAATTATCTTTGATTACATGGTTAATGAATTAAAATATGGGAGTTTTTTGCTTTCTAAATTCTCTTCCACTGCACATAATTATAGACAAAAATAATAGTAGGGTTTCATTGAAGTCCAGCAAGTACGGACTTGACTTCCTATTGTTTCAGATGAACATTGTGACATCATTAACATCTTTATTTCAAAGGCTTCACTTTCTTTTTCTTTTTCTTTTTCTTCTTTTTTTTCTATTTTTAAAAAATAAAAACCATCACTGAAACAAAAACAAAAAAATTGTCAGCTGAATCTTCATAATCGTTTCCCTACTTCTTTTACTTGTTCATTACACTATGTTTTAACCCTTATTGAATTTGCATCATTATTTCTTCGAATATTCATAAATGGTTTAAAATTTATTACTTTTAGGTGTGCTTCCACAAAAACAGTGTATTCTTTAAAAATAAATATTATTTCATTTATTGAAACTGATTGAATTAATTAAATTATTTGATTGAGTTCACTCTTATTTAAATTTGAAAGTTTGAATCATAGGGAGAGCACTTGAAGGCAAAAAAAAAAAAAAAAATTTACTTGAGAGATATGTAGATATACAAAAAAACATAAATGCATTTTGTGTCTCATAACACAACCTAACAGCCTAGGTTAAGTTGTGAAACTTTTACATTTAAATTCACTTACAAATGCTTCTAAAAAAATCACATATCAAAAAATTATTTTAGGGGAAATAAAAATGAATTATAAGTTGTTGTGTTTTTTTTTTATTTTTCCAAAAATAATATATATCGATAAAATTAAAAATAGAACCGCATAAATATGAGTAAATCAGCTATAAATTAAATTAACTACTCTCTTTTAAGGAAAAACAACAAAACTTCCTTTTCTTTTTCCTTTTAAAATCCTTCGTCTCAAAGATTAGTATAAATAACTTTTTGTATAAAAATTGTCTTCCATCCACACGAGGAATGTTACATTAATAGTTTATTTGACTTTTACATGAAATGATACCCCGAAAAAATTAATATAAAAAATAAACATTGCCTACCAAATTAAAAATTAAGTTGTCAGCTTTGCACTAGGAATCAAGTGAAGTAGTGATATCCAACAGTCTTGTTTCTTGTTTGTTAAGGCATCAAACAGTTTTCTATCCATGCCCTCTTTGGTTGGATTTTAAAACTAGAATAATTTTCTTAAATAATATATATTTTTATTATGAATATTATTATATAATTATACTCGTAGTTTAAGTAATCTCAAGCAATTTATTTGAAGAGGCTCCCCTTCTATTTTTTGGACGAGAAGACCATCTTTTTCATCTTAACCTCTGTTGATACCGTATATCAATAAATATTAATTTTATTATTTGTACGTGAAATTCCTCCATTGACTGCATCTCAATTTCCAACAAGTCTTCGACTACAGCTTCAACTTTTCCAATAATCCATCCGATTGGCTTTTTGTTTTTGTTGTGTTGTGTATGATTTCATTGTTGGTATGAATACGCATTGCAACAGTTTCAGAATCCAGTAGCATAAAGTTCACTACTTTATTGTCTATATGTGAAACCTTCTTTTGTCTTCTAATCATTCACTTGCCCTCACCAAGGCAACACCCAAATGCCCAACTCCATTCACCAACTAAAGTAAACCACATAATTCTTATTCTCTTTCTCTATCTAAATTTATTCTAATTTAAGTTCGGATATATTTTAATTATCATTCTATCCATTTATGTATCGTGATAGTTTAATGTTGATCGTAGTTATACGGTGCATTTATTGTAATTATAATTTTTTCATGTATTGTATTTTAATTCTGAATATTATTATATAGATGTATTACTGCAATTGAGAATTATAAATGTACCCAAAAATTTATTTTGATTGTCCGATACGTATTTAATAAATGTTTATAAAATTATTATGCATTGTTATCTTCGAGTCTAATTATGAATTCCATATCTTTTTATTTTACGAAAATTAAAAAATTAGTTTATCTACTTAAATTTATCATAACTTGGTTATTGTATTTTGTAAAAACTAAGGAGTTAGTGCATTTGTTTATAAGCACATGAACTTGAATGGCTAATTTGTTACATTTAAATTCTCGAACAATTTTTTTTTTTAATTTTCAAATTAATAGTTTAAAGTTGGCTAATTAGACTAACATATCACTTTTCATAAAGTAGGATTGATTATGAAAAATTAAAATAAAAAAATTACTTTTCAGTTTTTTAAAATAAAATATATAAAATTCATAATTAAACCGTTATTTTCGTAAATCTCATTATTTCGAAAAAAAAATGAGATAGTTAAAAGTGTCGAACAAAATAATAATTCTTGCAAAGAAATAAATGCTAAATTAATTTTTTTAAAAAAATATGATGATGAAAATATCATATAAACAATAATTTAATATTTAGTAAGTGACAAAAATGGTTGTTGGTTACGCTAGTTTCTGACCAAATCGTGATAAAAATGTCCCCCTAACCACTTAACACCACCTGCATTTTTCTCTTTTTTCTTGTGCTCTTGCACTACAGGTGTACCACTAAATAAATGTAATAAAATATAATTATTAACACTATAAATCTTATCACTCATGTATGTGTAAAATCTTTTAATTTAAACTTAATTAATAATAATATACAAAATATTTACAATATTAAAATGAGATTAACTTATAACGTTAACTAAACAACATAATTAATAATAAATTTTATCACATAAAAGTAACATATATTATACTTTTGTCGCATGACATTATGTATGTGTAGATTATCAATCTATATTTTATTATTGTTTAAATCCCGCAATTTTTAGAATTTTTTAAAAATTATTTTAACTTAGATTTAGTTATATTCCAATTCTCAATCCAATCTTTTTTAAGATAATTATTGGGATAGGTTTAACTAAGATTGTAACTCTTAACTATATCTGTCTATAGACCGAACAAAGGTTCGTTTGAAAAGTGAAAGGATTTGGATAAAAATATATGTCCGAAAAATTAGCTTGGGCCAAAAAAAAGGCTCGATTAGAAAATTGGCCTAGCCTCGGGTAAGGCTTTTTGGCCTGAGCCCAGCTTGACCTGGCCCAAATTTGTAAAAATAATTTTTTTTTGTTTTTTTACTATTTTGCTACCATTTCACTATTATGTTGCTACTATTTTATTATTATTGTTTAGATATTGTATAACTCTTATTTTATTTTTAATTTTGTTACTATTTTAGAGTTTAATGTTTTTAGTATTTTTGATGTATTATATTTTTTAAAAAAATTATATATAAAAAATAATATAAAAAACTTTAATACGAGCAAATCAAATCAAAGTTAAACAAATTTTAGACTCAATTTTCAGATCAGACCAAAACCAGGCCAAAAAGTTTAATTCAACCCGAACATGTACACCTCTAGTCTTTTAAGTATATTTGTAACATAAAGAGAGCTTTTAATTCTTCCCAAATGTGGCGTGTGTGGAAAGTCTGAAAGTAAGCGAGTGAGTAGAAAACCAAAGATCTAACACATCTAAATTGGCAAGTAAGCATTGACCAACGAGAGACAAATGAAAGCAAGACAACAGCTTCAACACCTAAACCCAAATACTTTTTTCTTTTTTTCTTTTTTCTGTGTAATAATATATTATTATTATTATTATTTTAGTAATTTAAATAGAGCAGTAGCTAAGCCAGACTTTAAAAATTATAGTTTTTCTATCAAAAGCCCAAGGCCTAAACCCTTCTCCCACAGAAAACGACCGCCAAAAGAGAGATAAAAAAGAAAAAAGCTTTTGTTCTCTATTAAAATCTCTTCATAGCTCACAGTCTTCCATTCCCAGATTTTAGTTGAAGCTGAGATTTTTATGAGTGTGAAAAAACTCTAGGCATGGAGAGAGTGTGGTGTAAAGTGGGAAAGTAAAGTATAAAGGGAGAATCTTTACTGTCTTATGGCATGCCAGAGTTACAAGGAGCTTTGCATTGAAGGAATTTCTTCAATTTTCGATTTCCTTTTTGTCTTTCCCTTCTGAGGATCGATTCTTAAAGTTGGATCATTTGATTCTTCTTGGAAAAAAATAATAATAAGGCCATGAAAAGTTTTGGGGTTCATCTATTCTTCCTGCTCTTTCTTGCTGCGATCGGTACTTTCTCCTTTACTCTTTTCTTTTTGAGGTTTATAATCAATTCGTTTGTGGGTTGTTGTTTTTTTGGTTAGTTTTTTATTTTCTCTGAATTGGGTTGATATTGGAATTTGTTGAATTAATTGTTTGGATCAGTTTATAGAGTCTTTTCTAATGAAAGTTTACCTTGTTTAAAATTGGATTCATGCATTCTTAATGGTGAATTTTATTGGGTTGTTCTTATATTTTGTTAATTGTAAAGCTCTGGTGAAAGTTTCAAACTCCTTTCAGAAATAAAGATGTTGTCAACTAAGAAACTGCTCTTTCAGTCTTTTGCTTGGAAATTTGTCCCTTTTTAATTAAATTTACTTCCTTTGCATCATGATTTATTTAACTACTTGTTTTTCTCTTGAAAGGATTGTTCTTTTTCAGCTGCAATTGTATTTTAGTTGCTGTACATATTTAGTTGGATTTGGGATTTGAATCCTATTATTATCTTGTTAGGGCTATTAGATTAAATAGGAAATCAGTTTGGTGGATAATGTTTCGATTCACGTCTTATCAAAATATGAGATTTTTTTCTTTAATACAGCTTTGGTCCATAAAGCTGGTTTTACTAATGTACAACTATGTTCAATTGTTAATGGCAGTCGTTTGGTTTCTGTGCTGGAACTGTTTTATACGAGTGTGAGTAGAGAGTCTCTTTCTATAGGTCTCTTGATATCTCCCTTCTTTCCTCCCTAGCTTTCTATGCTATTGTAGAATTCATAGGAACTGAGATGCATTAGCAAGGGAAACAGCAGCTTTAGTTTTCTTTTTCTTACCAGTACATTGACCAAAATAGTTATCTCTACTCTTTCGGGGTTGATAAGTAAAGATTATATTGCTAGTTCTAAGAAATAATATGACAGTGATTAAAAAGTTGTTTTTGTTTTTTTTTTCTCCAGCATCTGTGACCGTGCAAGCATTCACGGGAACGTATGGCATTAATTATGGAAGGATTGCAAATAACATACTTTCACCTGATGACGTTGTAACACTTCTTAGGGCAGCAAAAATTAAGAATGTTCGAATTTATGATTTTGATCACAGTGTCCTTAAAGCATTTAGTGGGACAGGGCTGGAACTTGTGGTTGGACTCCCAAACGAAAATCTGAGAGATATGAGTGCCAATGCAGATCATGCCATGAATTGGGTCAAGGACAATGTATTGGCATATCTTCCCGATACACATATTCGTGGGATCGCTATAGGGAATGAAGTCTTAGGAAGCAGTGATGAATTTTCAGGATTTCTTCTGGGTGCAGTTAAGAATGTTTACAATGCATTAGATAAGCTTAAATTAAGTCATTTAGTTCAGATTACCACTGCACATTCACAGGCTGTTTTTGCTGATTCCTTCCCTCCTTCATCATGTGTATTCAAAGATAATGTTGTTCAGTACATGAAGCCACTCTTAGAGTTTTTTTCACAAATCGGCTCGCCTTTCTGTTTAAATGCTTACCCTTTTCTAGCCTACATGTATAATAAAGACCAAATTGATATAAATTATGCTCTCTTCCTACCAACGAAAGGAGCAGATGATCCAAAAACTAAGTTGCATTATGATAACTTGCTTGATGCTCAGATTGATGCAGCCTATGCTGCATTAGAAGATGCCGGATATGGAAAGATGGAAGTCATTGTCACAGAGACCGGATGGGCTTCACATGGCGATGAGAATGAAGCTGCGGCAACCGCAAACAATGCAAGGACTTATAATTACAATTTGCGGAAAAGGCTTGCAAAGATGAAAGGAACTCCACTCAGGCCAAAAAGTGTGCTTAAGGTTTATGTTTTTGCAATCTTTAATGAAAATTTGAAGCCTGGGCCAACATCTGAGAGGAATTTTGGACTGTTTAAACCTGATGGAAGCATCTCATATGACATCGGGTTTCATGGGTTTAAATCTTCATCTGCAGATTCATCACTGCTGTCTTTGAAGGTACGAGGTTTCCTCCCACCCTTGACATATATTTTAACATTTTGCAGATCAGTTTCAAGTATTCTCAGACAGAATAAAGCATATTTGTAGAACATTATAGGTTTTTCATGTTCTTGGTGTGGTAATTATGTTGTTTTCATTCTGCTTTCAATTATTTGTTAGTGAAGGAACAATCGGACGCTACTTCCGCTTAAGGTTAGATAAAATGTAGCCTTGAACATAGCAAATACGTGGTTTGAATGATTCACTTGTTTGTGATGATTAGCTCTTGTAACATCACATAAAAAATAAAAGATGCCGTATGATCTTTTTCCCTCCCATTTCATTGTGTTTTGCTATGTGAACCTCTGCAGGAAATTCGAGCATCCAGTTGGTCTGGCTCCTACTCCATAATATTAACAGTGGCTACTGCACTACTGCTTGTGTTGTGAAGATGGTGATTGAACATTGAACGCATGTCGGGGCTCATTCTGTTCTGCACTTGCATTTTTGCATTTGATGCTAAGTCAGAACCCAGAATTTAATTAGTTTTAGGGTTACTACTTATATATTTTTTTCATGTCAAACCTTAGAGAACAATCCAATACACCTGATTTTTGTACCTTTAGTAAACACATGGTGGGGAAGTTGCTGATTATAAATCTCAGAAAAATGTATATCTCTTGTGCCTGAATAAATTCTTCTTATAACTTTAGTTAGTATATAAAACATACATTTGTGGGGTTTCACTCTTTTTTCTTTTTTCCTCTTTCTTATGTAATCTTTTGTGCTTACTGTTTTTAGTTTTAACATGCATCAAATATAAACAAGCTACAACTAAAGATTAATTTAGTTGATCCCAACCGAGTCTTAACTTGAATAATATCGATATTGTTATCGGTGTAGAAAGATGTGGGTTTGAGTGTTCTTGATTGATAAAGTTTGATCAAAGATGATTTAAATTTATCTATATCTTTAGAGAAGGCAATCGATTTGCGGATGCCCCTTGCTAGAATTGAAAGTGGTCTTTTTTTCTTTTTCTTTTTTATTTACTTTGGAAGTGCATATGTACCCGGCTTTTGATGGTTAATGCATAAAGGGACATTTTGTCTCGAACCCTTTAATTTTTAATCAATTTATGTCTTTCTTTACCTCTAAAACATATAAAATGATTAACCACAGGAGTTAGGTGAGATGATAAGGGTTTCTTTTACCTTAATCAGTAGTCGAGGGTTTGATCAAGGTATGGAGCCAGCTTTAAAGTTCATGATCAACATTTATCTCTTTAATGAGCCAAATAACAGAATGCAGATAATTAGTTACTGGGCTTAAAAATCTTGTTATTGGTTATAAAATTTGGGTCTGATTTTCATGAACACGGTGCCTTAACTTTTCAAAACCTGCATCCAAAAGAGAACATCTCTTCAATGAAACGGTCATACGTTTTTCCCTCCTATCACCAAGTTGCCTCCGCTCCAAACAAGTTAACTTCGACTCTGTAACACCCCAAACCCGGCCCATTTACTCCGGCCGAATTTGGAACGCTACTGCGGAACACATTCGAAAATATTCTTTCTTAATAATAAAACCGATGAAAATTTTGTCGAGTTTGGTAAAACATTTTCGTGACTTGTAATATTCTAAGTGAAAATCGAAGTTTGTTATAAAAATATTGGATTCGAGCTTTACTCGAGGAAATAAAACCGTTTACAATCAACTTTTAAATCATCCTTCCATAATAGGGCATAAAAATAACGATATTTCATAATTGGACTGAAATACTTTAGTGGGCTTTATTACAATACACACTTAATCAAAATACGGATAATGTAAATATTTAATTTATTAACCAAGAGATTCCTTTGCATGAAAATCCACTTTTGCATGGCCACCTTTGTATCCTCTCCGAACCCGGTCCAAACAGTATGCGCCACCTGAAAGGGTTTAATAAAAACGGGTGAGTCACCAAGACTCAGTGCATAGTTAATACACATGTCCTCACGTATGGGCTTGGCCCATATCCACACAATCCATATATATGTATAATATACAATTATAAATATGCAATTATGAATACACAATATTATAAATATGATTACGAAAATACAATTACGAAGTCCAATCCACAAGGTGATCCACATATCTTTCTTTTGCACATTATTTCTTAAAGTCGTGGCTAAGCCATCGATCCCATAGAGATCCCACATATCCTTCAATTCACAATCATCAAGCACGAATGCAGCACAAGGTTTGGATTAGACCACTCACATAGTGTACACCCTTTTCTTCAATAGTCACATAACAAGTCTCATGTGTACTTATATGTACCATAGCAACATTTTGTACGATACAAATATATATATATTATATACCATGGTCACATGTTACTCATAACAATATACATCACATGTCATCACTTTATTTTACATTCATCAATAATCAATTATTCGCAAATCACTGACAAGTTAATATCATAACCATTAACTTGATTATTCGATCACTTACCTTAGCCTTTATTCCGGCTAACATGTGCAACACATACATTTACATAAAATAATACTTACAATACATATATCAAGCGAAAGAACAGTGCGATAACTACGCACCTGACTTTAGCGAGATTCTGATTTATCGAATCTAACAGCAACTAAAATCCCGAAAGCTTCTGTTATTTCTATCGATTTGCTCCTAGAACACATAACCGAAATCGGTCACACTGTACCAATATCATGGCCTTAGGCCGAATACTATGAGTCATTTACCTTGAGCACTCATTTCGATCCCGAAACACCACTTGTTCTTGTCGATTAGTTCTCGAAGTCATCGAAAATCCTACTAAAATATTGTTAGAATCGGCAAACACACTAATCCATGAACAGAGGTCTTTGGCCGAAAATTATACTTACCATTTCCTTGAATAGTCGAAACCAATAGGCTCCTTTATGCTTCTTAACACTAGCTACACACAAACAGAGCACATTATTAAAGCCTTATTCACATTCGGCCACCTCTTAAATCCAAGGTCAACATTCTGTTTGATTTTCAAAGCCTAAAATATAGATTATGGCCGAAAATCAACAATTACTCACCTTTAATGATTCGGCTATGAATAGTTTGGAAAGGACAAAGAAGAAGAGATGAATTTTGCTCCTTTTTGTTCTACTCCAAACGGGATATACACCAAAAAGGAAATCAGGAAAATCGGCCATGCAAGCAATATTTGTTAGCCAAAAAGCTCTCTAGCTCCTCAAAATCAAAACTTAACTCCCCTAAGTCTCTACTTCAGCCATGCACAAAATGGGGAAAAGGGAAGACATAGAGAAGCACTCGGCCATCCTTGCTAAGCTCACAACCGAGTATAATGGTCACTGAGGAGCTCCACAATCGGCCATGTACACATGGAAAGGAACCAAAAACAATCTAAGAGATTCGGCCATGAAGAATTTGGAAGGAAAATCAAAAGCAAAACAAGAATCTTGGCCAAGTTCTCTATGCTACACACACGGCCGACTAACAAGGTTTCAAGGAGCTCATTCGGCCATGATCAAAATGGGAGGGAAACAAGACAAAAACATGCATTTTTGGTCATGCCCCATAAGCAAAGAAAACAAAGAATTTTGGCTATCCTTTCTCAAACACAAGGCCGGCCTAGGAGTACCCCAAGCATGCTCTCCCTTTTGCAATTTCAACACCACTTTCCATTGTTTAATCTTATTTCCCCTCATTAAAAACAAACTAATAAAATATAACCATACCTCATCATTTCCTATACATCACAAAATAATAATCCTTCCTTCTCTTTCCTTTTTCTTTCGGCCAACTAACAAGGAATTTCCAAGCATGCAATTTAGCCATGCTCCTTCTCATCTTCTATATCCGGTCAAGACAATTGGAAATGAAAAGCTAAAACAAATCAAGCATTCGGCCATGCTTTGTTAAGCAAATGGCTGGCCATGCTTCACCTCTTTTCCTATATCCAATTGAAATTTCAAACATCAAATACCAATAAACATTATTGTTTAATCCATACTAAAAATAATAATAATAAAACTCCCCAAGCATGCTTTATTCCCATGCTCTAGCAGCCTTGAAATAACAAAAACAATAAAAATAACACCCCATATTCTTGATATACATAAAATAAAACAAATAACAGCTTCTCATGCTGCATGCGTGGATGCTGCATGCATTCAATGCCCATGCAGCCCTTTTTTCCACGTTGGTGCAAAAGAAAATCCCAGGTGCAGCCCCCAGGTCTCGAACCCGAGACCTGGAGTGAATCCTCCAGACTTCCTGCCATTTCTGCTAATGTGACTTTCATGCCATAAATCGTCGCGAGTTTCTTATAAACTATCCTTGGTGGGTTTCCTAAGCTTTAGCGCTGGAAGCAAAAACAACGTCTCGTGTGCGACTCCCAGGACTCGAACGCGAGTCCTCCCAGTCGCAGCTTCCCAGCAAGGTCCTTAACCATTCGGCCAATATTCATTTCATGCTAACAACCGCATCTAAAATCCTTTTAACCTTTACTTCTTGAGCTTCCCTGAGCTTTAATGCCAAGCAAAAAAAAATAAAACATTCGTGCGCTTCCCCTCGGGCTCGAACACCCAACCTCTAAGCCGCACTCACTCCCTCGCGCTGTTAGCCACTCGGCCAACTTGACTTTCACGTCCATCAACGTTTAAAATATTCTTTTAAAGCCTTCTTCGGCATTAATACCTTACAAGGCAAAAATAAAAACCCATGCGCCCAGCGTTGCTCGATCCATTGATCTGTTTGGTGCCCATCCTTAAGTGGCACACGGAAGCCACTTTACCTGGGCATTTTATATGCCCCAAACTTACAAAATTTTTACTTAAGGCCTTCCTTGCCCAAATTTCTACTTTTAACCCTAAATTTTCAAAATTTTCAAAAGTGTCCCATTTTAATCCGGGAGTTTTAGGAACTCCAAAAACACATTAAAACCACTCTTGAGGCCTAATACACTCGAGTTATTTTCCAAACTCGTAACCCCTATTTCGGGACATTACAGACTCCGTAACAGACGAGAGACATCCGATTTCATCGGTCACTGTAGAACCTTCCAGAATATAAAGATTGTCGTTTCTTTTACCTTTTAACAAAACGAGAGCTCCACGAGATACTTTAATATCGCTCGACTCAATATTTATTCTGCATCCTTTCAAGTCTAAAATACTCAAGGAGATGAGATTCTTTCGTAAATCAGGTATATACCTTACATTTGAGAGTACCCTAATCGTCTCATCGTGTATCCTAATTTTAACAGTACCAATACCAATTACCTTACTAGATGAATCGTTTCTCATGCGCATAACTCCACTTTCAATCGAACTGTATGTGGAGAATCATTCTCTATTGGGACACATGTGGAAAGAACATCTCGAATCTAGGATCCACTCAGACGTGAGTTTGGAGTTATCGCTTCTTGACACTAACAAGAAATCACCACCGCCTTCATCAGTCAAATTAGCAGCAGCTACCTTCCTCGTTACTATCAGCAGCTTTTTTATTTCGCAATTTATAACAATCTGCTTTGACGTGACCTAACTTTTTACAATAGCGACACCTTTTGTCTCGTTTCTTTGATGCTACCAAAACGAAAGCTTGTCTATCTGCCTTACTATCCAAACCAAACTCATTGTCGAGTTTGTCTCTACTCAACAAATGACCCTTCACATCTTCGAACGAGAGTTTGTCTCTGCCATAAATTAGGGTCTCCTTGAAAGACTTGTATGAAGGAGGTAAAGAGCACAATAATAGCATAACATGATCTTTATCGTCAATATAAACCTCAATGTTCTTTAAATCATTTAAAAGAGTAATGAATTGACTGATATGATCTCTAAGAAGCTCACATTCGTTCATGTGAAACGTAAATAAACGTTGTTTCAACACTAAACGGTTAGCTAGAGACTTAGTCGCATAAAGAGTTTCTAACTATTTCCACAAGACGGATGAGGTCTTCTCCATCAATACCTCTTGCAATACCGTATTCGCGAGGCACAACTGGATTACCGACAAGGCCTTTTCATCAAGCTCTTCCCATTCTGTTTGATTTAGATTCTTAGGCTTTTTCCCTATAACAACTTTTTTCAAGCTGGGTTGAACTAGAATTGTCATCATCCGAATTTGCCACAGATTGAAATTTACCTCACCATCGAACTTCTCAATTTTAAACCTTATTGTTGCCATCTCTGAATGGGTTGATCTATGAAAATTGAACTAGCTCTAATACCACTTGGTGGGGATCAACCCGATTAAGCAACAAGTAAAAAAAAATAGCGGAATAAATTGAGAAATTGAATACACAAATTTAACGTGGAAAAATTCCCCCAAAGAGGATAAAAAACCACGGGTAAAGATAATTTTACTATATTAGCAAAAGAACGAAGAGTACAAAAGATGGAGATAAAAAACTAACCCCGAAAACTCGAAAACAAAAAACCCTCAAAACGTAAATACACAATTCTCTAAATGTGTTATGGATTCTAATCTCTAATGAATATATTTTCAAAGGTTGTAAAAGAACCTATTTACAGGCTAAATTAGTAAGTCAAATAAACTATGCTAATAAATACTAAATCTTATAGAAAGAAAATATATTTTGTTTAAATTGACTTGCAAACAATCTCTTAAAATTTGGATCACACAACTCTAACAATTAGATAGGGGCCCTAGCTGTCAGCAAAAGTGTTCTTCCGAATTGCCTCTAGATGTTGACATATGCTTTCTCATTGTAGCCTCCAAGTTTCAAGCTTCGCTTTCTATGAACCCTTTTCCTGAAATAGATTCAAAATGGTCATTAACAGTCCTCACCGGGAAGAAAACTGGACTCTTTACTCTTTTGTTGAAAAACCTCATTAAGTTTACCCTTAACTAGAGAGTCGCTTGGACCAACATCTTCAGCTTCACAAACTGAATTCTTTTGTACTTATGCATAAGGGTCAGAAAATTGACCCAGCCGCAAGGACAGATCATATTCCGTCCCAAACGACATTTCATGTTTGTTCCTAATGTCTTGCTTTCTGATTCCCTCACCACCAACATCAACATCAGAAGAGGAAAGGAGATTCTGCAAAGAACCCGCTTCAGCTGGCTCTGTAATTGATGTACCGATAGGTCCCCCAACATTTATCTTATCGGACACTATATTTTCCCAAACTGGAGAACCTGTTTGCCACTCTGCATTTTGATAGTGAATTCCGTAGTAAAGGGGATAGACTTGAACCAATTTTGGCAGTGTTATGTTCCTCATCAATTGGTAATGATGAGCAGTTTGTGAAACCGAGACGTTTGTATTCACATGGGTGGCGACTGTTGCAAATTGGCAGCCACACTCAGCTGCCTTCATGTAGAACTCAATTCTATATCAATAAAATTAGCATAACTTTTTTTACCACAATTTTTCATAATAAAATTAAAATTAAAATATAATTATTTTTAACAAATAATTGTAAATTAAATTATAATTAAAATTATCACAATTTTTCCTATAATAACATTAAAATTAAATTATAATTATTTTTAACAAATAATTGTAAATTAAATTATCTTGTTGTAA
This sequence comes from Gossypium australe, assembly GCA_005393395.2. Classification (NCBI taxonomy): domain Eukaryota; kingdom Viridiplantae; phylum Streptophyta; class Magnoliopsida; order Malvales; family Malvaceae; genus Gossypium; species Gossypium australe. The sequence continues at coordinate 110,112,077 of CM016620.1, read as the reverse complement.
TTGAGCTCGTAAATTTATAGCTTTCCCATCAGCAGAAGAAGAAATGCTAAAACTTTGGCATCCCCAAAGGTTTGCTGAGAAAGATCTACTTCATATGTATGTATGTATGTATGTAATCTAGCTTTCAACCTTGTTTATAATGCCAAGTATATGCTAAAATACCTGCACCAGAATTGTTTTCTTTTTCATGTGGTTATCCTTACTTGATAGATGTTGATCAAGTGAATCATTACAGACATACTCATAAACAAGTAGCCTATGAGTTCCTTCTGGACAGTCACCTAACAACATGACTAAGTTCTTGTGTCTGACTCTAATGAGTTCATCTATTTCTGACTTGAATTTCAATGGTTCTTGAAAGAATATGTTGTTTTTTGCTGGTTTAATCACAACGTTCTGCTTGTTTTCTAGTCTTTGGTACTGGTTAAGTTGCTTTACGGAAATAATGTTTAAATACCAAATTGTGAAAAAGATATGTAGTATTAACCCAATACTAAACAGGTTTATCAAAAATAGTTTTACATGTTGGGAAAAGTTCAATGCTGAAAAGGTCATCTTCTTCAGGGTTCCCTGGTATCATATCATCATAAGTTAAACAAAATTTTGTTCTTGGTCCTCTCAATAACTTGATGCCATTGTTTTTCTTCATCCTTGATATCCCACATGGAAGCTTTTCCAGAAAGATTTTCTTGTTTTTCTTCATCTTCCTGTTTCAGAAAAGATCCTTTTGAATCAAATTTAATTTGCATTTCTGTAAATATTGCAGGCTAATGCAATGTCACCTGTCTAGTATTACCCATGTTGCCTTCATATTTTGTGCAGATTGCATAGCCACAACTGCTGGTGATGCTCCTGAAGTTACTTCTATCCTAAACTCAACCTGATTTTACTAATGGAGAACTCTCATTAGCTGATTATTATTATATATATATATATATATATATATATATATAGTGGCTAGAAAATTTGACTAACCTTTTGTGCTTTGCAAAGCTTTGAAATCTCCAAAATTTCAGCATTATTCTCAAACTCCTCCTTCCTTGTTTCCCTATCAACAATTGTGTGATTTGCTGCAAACTTTGAACTGAAACCCATTCTCTTCCTATATCCCACTTCAAAAACAAACAAATTTAATTTGCAAAAATTCAATCAATCAAATTTGTAAATAATTCCATAATGATGAAATCTTACTAAGCTTCCTGGTTCCTTTGAGAGATACAACAGGTGTAGGATGATTGACCTGATGAAGGACACCAAGGAGGAGAAGCAAATCTCCAGGCTTAAGAATTAAGGTGTGAAGTGCCCATTTAATGGCACTTGAACATACTTGTTTAGATGCATCCTGGATTACCATTACTCTTTGATCTTCCATTGCACCCAGAATCTAAAACTGGGTAATCTGTTTTTCAAGCTATCTGTTTCAGTTCTACTTATAGTTTTCCCAATAATTTCCTGGAAAGACTGTTTTATTTTTTTCATTGAAAGATTCCAAAACTGAAATCAAGAAAAAGATTCTATTGGCTGTTTTGGTGTAAAACATGATTGGCTGGAATGTTTTTTGCGTTGTAAAAATTATAAAAATTACAAAGACTAGTATCCTTAAAACTGTCATTATCTTTGTTTGTAGAATAAGACACCAGGAAAGTTTTGAGGTAAACCTGGTTTTAAATTATGGGTCAAGAGTTGCAAATTTTACTAATATAATTTTTCTTCTTTTACTAATCTTATTATACTTTTTATCATATATATTATTTTTAAGACAATTCTTACAATTATTCATAACTACTCCGCACTTCAGCACACTTAAACTTACGTCATCCTGCATTGATAACAATACCAATCAAGTTGACACTCGATTGACGAAAAAAATTTTTTAAAAGAAAGCACAAAGTTGTGGCACAACTATTCTGATTAAACTTTTTTCTTTTTAAAGTTATTTCAATCAAACTATTAACATCAGGATATACCACACTCATGATGTTGATAAAAAAATTATATAATAATATATTTATTAAAAATTAAAGAAGTTTTAGTTGAAATGGTAAAGATATTAATAATTAGAGGAGGATCCACTCATTAAGATGTAAAACTAAACTAGTTTTTCTCTTTTATATATTTTTGTACGATTAATATTTTAATGATACATTCATCAAATTTATCAATATAATTATAATTTTCATGCATGTAATTTCATGAACCGTTTCATATCAATCTAAAATATTGTCCATATTAATATTGTAGTAACCAATTTTGGCCCGGGTTCATTAACCCAGGGCCCAAAACCAAACTAAAGCCCAACGCCCAGATGGCCCAACAGATTTGGCCAAACAGAAACCCTAGAGTTCCCTCTCCCCTGGTGCGCCGCAGGCCTCCACTACCGCTCCCCCACTACGCCTTGTCTGCCACCGCCGTTGGTCTCCAGTAATTTCGACTATCACCTGTAGAATCAGACAAACAAAGACAGCAAATAGAAAGCCTTGTATTATTTTTTATTTTTCTGTTATTCGGCCATATAAGCCAAGAAGAAACAGATTGTGGGGGGGGCTTCCTTTGATTTTCCAATTAACAGAATACAAAAAGAAAAAAAAAAACCTTCAATCAAAAAAAATCAAGAAGATATACAGACGGATACAAAGAAGAAGAGAGAAAGATTGAAAGATGATTTCATTTTTTTTTTTAAATTTCTTTTTCACTGATTATTGTTATTCTGAGTATACAAACGAGAATAAAAGGAAGAGCGAGGGATTCAAACCTGGGCTGTCGGGGCTCGTTGTCGGAGCCCCGTCTCTATCGTCGAAATCGAACTCAAGGCAAGGAAAGAGGAGCGTTTCTTCCTTGGGGATTCCAGGCATTACTAGCAAAAACAAAAATACAAAAAAAATTGAAAGATTGTTTTTTCGTCTTCGCTACGAACACTGAAAATCGAAAGCAACGTTTTTTTTAAGGTTAATTTCCCCTTTGTTTTACTTACCGTCGATTTATTTTTTTCTATTTTTCGAACTTTTATAAACAAAATCAAAAATGGAAAGCAAAGAAAACTTCACCTGAACCGATCCGCGTTCCCGTCGTCGGAGGCTTGAAGAGGCACCTTGTGCGATGCCGGTCACCGGCCATGGTGGTCGCGCAACCACCGTCGATTGAGCCCCCGTTTGGTAAAAAAAATGGGTTCAAAAAAAAAAACCTTAGCAGAGGAAAAGAAGAAAAGATGGGGTTCTTTAATTTTTTATTTTTTTACTTAAAAAATTAGAACTTATAAACTAAAAAAAAAAGAGAATATAATAAAGGTTTTTTTTAGTGGTGCATTAAAAGCAGTGAAAGCATGCGTTTTAAAAGCTGGATGTGCGTCTTTTCAATTTAAATGGGGAATTTGCGCGGCCAGTCCCTCTCATTTGAGCTACCTTTAAGTTAATCCTATTCTGTTTCTTTCATTTTGCCCCAAAGTTTGCGCGCCCTTCCAATTCAGTCCTCGTCTGAGTCCTTTTTTTTGGGGTTGGGAACATTTTCTTTTTTAGCCCTTCTGCATTCACACGCTCGTCATTTTAGTCCCTTTCTTCTTATTTTTTCTTTTTTTGATTAATCCCAAACTTTTGTTTTAAATGCAATTTAATCTTTTTAGTTATTTCGCAATCTTTTTTAGTCCTTTTGTCGTTATATTGTTATTATTATCACCATTATTATATTTTTATGTACATATTTTATTATTATTTTATTTCACTAACTTTTTGTTATTATTATTATTTGCTTTATTTTTCTTTTATGTTATTATTTCTATTACTATTATTATTGTATTATTACTTGTATATATATACTTATTATCATTATTATTATTATTATTATTATTGTTATTATTATTATTATTATTATTATTCTTACATTTACTATTACTATTATTATTATATTTATTATATTTATTATTATATTGTACATACTTCGTATCATTATTATTATCTTAGTATTATTACTATACTATTATTATTATTATTATTAATTATTATTATATTATTATGTTGTACATATTATTATTATTAATTTATTATGGTATCATTATTATTATTATTATTATATTATTATTATTATATTGTATATACTTTGCATTAGTATTATTATCTCATTATCATTATTATATTTATATTGGCATGTTATATATATTTTGTGTCCGTACTATTATTATCTTAGTATTATCATTATTATTATATTTATCATTATTATTATTATTATTATTATTATTATTATTATTATTATTATATTTATGCTATTATATTGTATATACTTTTTTTATTATATCGATCTTTACCAATACCTTTTAGCCTTTTTTTATTATTATTTCAAAGCCGTCTTTTACCTTTTTATATTTTATATTATTGTATCTTTTATTACCAGTATTGTTGATTTCGTATTTTCGTCATTTCATGTGGATCAACGGTTTTAAATCGCAACTCGACATTTTAATTCATACAAAAAAGGTAATATTTGTGTGTTTAGAAGGCCGGAAAATTACATCCTAACGTGTTGGATGTTGATCTTTTCGTTCGACTAAATACTCAAATATCCTTTTCTTTTACATGCTTTGAAGATCAAAGATGATCTCGGTGTCGAAATATAAGGGTGTTACATCCTAACGTGTTGGGTGTGATACTTTTATTCCTTTGAAGCGAGTTAATCTTGAGATTCAATCCTAATCCAATAAACCTTTTTTTTTTATCGAAAGTTTTACCCTAAATATTTTCAAGTTTTCAACATTAGGGCAACATCAATCAATTTGGTACCAACTTTGGGCGTTACAAGGGTGCTAACCCTTCCTTGTACGTAACCGACTCCCGAACTCGTTTCTCAGATTTCGTAGACCAAAATTGTTGTTTTAATAAACCAAATGTTTTATTAAAACAAAGGTGACCCGATCACACCTAATAAAGATCGGTGGCGACTCCACTGGTTTATTAAAACATTTGGTTTATTAAAACAACAATTTTGGCGACTCCACTGGGGACACTTCGAGAGTCAGGCCATAAATTGATTGATTTTTGTCCTTGTGATTGAAAACTTGGAAAATTGTTTTTTTTTTACAAAACAAAAAAAAAATCATGTTTTTTCTTGATGCATCTGCTTATGCTGTGCCTGCAATACTGTTGAGTCTCATAATACTCGCATTTACATTGCATGACTATTGTGGTCACACCCTTAAGCGGAGTAAGAAACTAAGCCTTCGTGAGGTTTTCACCTCCGCATGGGCTAGTGGATTGCTTCTGGGATACATCCGTACCTATGTGCTTCGTGAGGTTTTCACCTCTGCATGGCCATAGGGAAATGTGTTCCTCTGAACTGAACTTGATCCGTATGAACCTATAATGGGTGAGGATTGAGGAATCTGCTAGTTCAGGTATACCTCTCTTTAGAACTGAACCACATATAGAGAGACCTAGGAACCCACCCTGGACAGAACCACGCTAAACCCCTAGTAGTCACCCCAATAGGTGTTTTATGTTTGTTTATTTCTCTTGTACTAACGTTTTTGTGTTTGCTTATTTTCTCTTACATTGACATGTTTTCTCTTGTTTTGATTGCATTGCATGCATTCTCACATTTAAGAGGTGTCGATTCGAGTTCGATTGCTGAATTAGAAAGTTTGCCATGGAAAACAACTTTCTTGATAAAGTGGAAGATAATGCGGCTATCCGAATTTGGTCAGAGACGACACAACTAGAAAAGGGAGACAGTCTAGCTGCGGGGCATGTTCAGAATTATGGGACTACACTCGTGACATGAAACAATCTTCACGAGTTAAAAGCTATATAGGATCAAGGACTACTCTCGAATATAGCGGATGGATCAGTAGGAGGATCAACGACAACATGCCGGGGCCAAGTCTGGAAAACGAGCAATCCGTAGAGGAATATTTGCAGGTAATCCCATCAGAAGTGGGGATGATAAAGCAAGATTTTTGAAAAGAAGAATCGTGAGCTGGAAAAGAACAACTTCATCACTCTCAAAGTCAAGTCAGGGACCGGGACTACCTTATGGGCGAAGCTGTGACCCAAATCCGGAAGGTGGCCGATTATTTGCAAACATTGGCAATTCAGACTGACATACTAAATGTGAAGTACGAGCTGATATCGGACAAGGGCCAAGAATTAGCTTTGTTGCTTGAGAAAGTCAAAACTCTGGGCATTAGGTCAAAGTTGCATTTATAATCCATTTTATGTAAAGAGCTTTGTTTTCTGAAAAGTTTTCTAAACAAAGTTGAACCTAAATCGATGCCTCTTTGCATCCATGCATTTGCATTACACTGCATCATCTTAGAAAGGAGGTGTTGATTCGTATTCAATTGCTAAATAGAAAAGTTTGTCATAAGAAAATATGTTACTTGATAAAGTGGATTATAATGCAGTCGTCTGAACATAGTCTAGGTAACAACGAGGGAAGGCTTTACCTGAAGGTTCAAGCTGACCAGGATTATTTGGGAGTCATCAGAGGATTATGAGCATCACGGACGATAAGAGAATGACGAAGTATGACCTAGACCAAGCAACAAAGAGCTAGAAGAGATATCTATTGAAAAATTCACGGAAGACGACAACGGATACAAAGAAGGGGATTTGCCTGAAGATTTAAGACGGCAAGGATTGTTTGAGAGTTATTAGAAGATTATGAGTATCATGGAAGATAAGCGAGTGGTGGGATATGACTTGGACCAAGCAACAAAGAGCTAGAAGAGGCGTCTATTGAGAAAGTTTACGGGACACGACCATAATATCCGGATACGAAGAAGAGGATTGGTGTTTTCACCTGGACTATGAGGAAGAGGCCGTATATGCGGTCCATTTTATGTAAAGAAACATATTTTCTAGACAAATTCTTCTAATAGAAATTGAATTCATAATCAATGCCTCTTTCTTTTTGCATTCATCCCATGCATTTGCATTGCATTTCATGCATTGGCATTGCATCATATCATGTGTATTAAGATCTGTAGAAAGACTCTAATGAGGCGAAGTTATTTCAATGACCTAGAAAACATGGAACAAAGGTTGGAGAGATTAGAGCAAAGATAAATACAGTTGCAAGAGCAGTTGGCCCAGTCGCAGCAAGAAATAAGGGACCTGATGGTGAAATTCAGGGAAGAATCACTTGAGCAAAAGGACCAAATGGCCAAGCTAATGGAGATGATGACGATCCTGGTCAAGGGAAAAGGACCTGTGCAGAGTCCTGATATTACAAAACCCCATTCGAGAGTCAATCAGAATCCACTCCGTCCTCCAGGATTTACTCCACTTCACACTCATACAGTACCAGGAGATTGGCCTCAAAGGGAATCTACAGGCCTGGAACAACCATCTGTACCACCACCTGCTCATCTAGGACCAAGAATATTCGTATCAAACCCCGGAGCTAACCCTGCTGACCCTATTGTCCCAGATTTGGATGATCCTATGGAAATAGCCAAGCTAAGAATGAGGGATCATGATGCTCAGGACAAGTATAAGAGTCTGGAAGAAAGGCTCAGGGCGATAGAGGGAACTAGAGTCTCCTCTGCAATGAGCGCCAAAGAGCTCAGTTTGGTTCCCGATCTGGTCTTGCCTCCGAAATTTAAAGCGCCAGACTTCGAAAAATATGATGAAACGAGGTGTCCAAAGGCGCATCTTATCATGTTTTGTCGAAAAATGGCTGGTTATGTGAATGAAGACAAATTGTTAATACACTACTTTCAAGATAGCTTGACCGGGTTAGCCCTCCGGTGGTATAATCAGCTCGGCAGAGAGAGGATCCAATCATGGAAGGACTTAGCTTCAGCGTTCTGTGAACAATACAAGCATGTCTCTGATATGGCGCCCGATCGACTAACGCTACAGATGATGGAAAAGAAGCCATCAGAGACTTTTAGACAATACGCTCAAAGGTGGAGGGACGTCTCGGTTCAAATAGAACCCCCACTGACTAAAACTGAGATAACGGTCCTTTTTATTAATACTTTGAAGGCACCGTTTTATGACAAGTTGGTGGGAAATGCCACAAAGGACTTTGCCGATGTCGTAATGTCCAGGGAACTCATTGAAAACGGCATCAAGAGTGGAAAAATAGATGCAAGAGAAAGTGTCAAAAGGTCAAGCTCAAGAAATATGGAAAATGAAGTGAACAACTTGGGCAAGCGTTCCAAGTCAGTCTCTGCAGGTCAACCCAAGGCTGTAACCACTAGTCATCAGGGATCATCAAGTCAAGAATCCAATGCAAAGCGTCTCCAGTTTACACTAATTCAAATGACATATGGGGAGTTGTATCAAAGCCTGTTTGATGCACATAGGGTGGATCCTCACTACATGAAGCCAGTGCAACCCCCATACCCCAAATGGTATGACTCGAACGCTCAATGTGAGTATCACGCAGGAGTAACGGGTCACTCAACTGATAACTGCATTGCATTCAAGAAATTGGTGGAAAGGCTTATTAAAATCGAGGTTTTGAAGTTCGATGAGTCGACCGGGGTAATAATTTGCGATAATTGAATAAGGGGGTGAGAGAATCTCAATTCCTTAAAGAAGTTATCAGAAGCCTAGAAATCGAGAAGTCAGAATGCCAATGACACATTCGAAAGAAAAACGGGGGCATAAAGCTTTCCGAAGCCTTACACACTTGGGAATGTTTTGAACAATAGGACTGTGGAAGAAACCTGCATTTTTAGTTAATCTGGAGTAATATTCAAAACATACTTGTTGCTTTAAGCCTAAAGGCAACAAGAGTCCTTTCGTGAAATGGGCTTGTTTCCAGAATTGTTATTTCAATAAAATGCATCTTTATTCTCACTCCTCGCATTTCATACTCTACATCGTTTCATTTTCATATCATACTTAAATGCCCACAATGGGGTCCCCAGATATCAATGACATGAGTGACACTGTTACTGACTCCCTTTTAGGGAGATATGTGTCTAGAGGGATCTAAGAACTTGGAAGATGACAGAGGCCACAACTTATTTCCTAAATTGTCAAGAATGGTATATCCCAGCTTACGGAGTGTCAGCAAACACTACAAGGGAGATGAAGATGGAAGCTTAGCTTGCCGCAGGAACAAGGCAAGGAATCATGGGGTCATCTCCAAGAGTTCAAAGATATTTTCGCTAAGACACACCGGGACTAGTACTAAGGGACGAGTACGCTGTCAAAGCTAAGAAAGTCACAGAGGAAGCCCATGGGGATATTTGAAGATCACATGCTGATGGTTCTACCCTGACTAAGCCAATCAAGAGATTCGAGCTGCTGGTCTACCCAAAAAGGAAAATTGCATCAAGCGCCAAATCAAGGACAGAACTTATCTGCCTTTTCCTCCTTGTCTACACGTGGGGCAAGGACGTTATCAAGCCAATCTCCTCGAGAGCTTCAGGTCCGCATCGATTCATTTTTGTGGATGTCGATCTCTTCACTAAGAGGGCAAGGGTCGCTTCATATGGCCAAAAAAAAAGAGAAGAAGAAGAAAGAAAAAGAAAAAGGAGAGGCCAAAGTGAAAACCCGCAAAGGGCGCTTTGAGACCAAAAGGGGGTGTGAGTTGAAAACCCAAAAAGGGCAGCTCTAATTTTGACAAAAATGGGGCATACAGTAGTCTTGTTACGCTTGAAGTAACAATGAAGAGGAATGTTGCGCCTTGGGGCATCGACAAAGTACTCCGGATCCCCTAAACACATATTGAATTTAGAAAGGTCCTCAAGAAGTTTGAACAGAGAAGCTCAAGCTGTGATATCTGGGGCACCTAGTGTCCACTTTACCCATTTTGAGTCTGTTATCTTTGTCCTTTCAAAATACACTCTAAATAAATTTGCTTCTTCATTGCATATGCTAGCTTTGATTAACTTATTTGATTCGAGATATACTCCCAATAAATTCCCATTCCGTCCATCATTGTGGTCTTTTTTGAGCATTTTGCATTAAAATAACGATTATTGGACTAATAATACTTTCATGAAAGGAGTTTCGCATATTACTCTGGAAACCTCTAAACAATACAGGAGTATAAAACAGATTATTGCTTAAAATTCACCAAGCTTAAGGGTTGGAAGTATCTGAGTCCAAATTAAGGTGATTGAACAAAATGACAAGGTACCGCGTCAGTGACACAATCCTGACGGGAAATGGGCATTGTTAACCCAAGGAAATGACATTCTGCATTCATGCGAGCATCACGCACACACATCTGGTTGGGTCACCTAAAGAGTGATCGTTAGAAGGAAGCTGATACAGATCCTGTACCGTTGAATAACAAGAGGGTAGGTTGAAGAAGAGACAAATCCTATGTTTTAGAGTCGCAGTGGGAAAAATGGAGGATATTCAAATTCTACACCCCCAGGTCACAATGAGATGAACCCTGAAGCTACAGTGGGGCAAAAGGGTGATATACGAGAAACACAGATTACTCCTGAAGTTTGAAGGACGGGTACAAAACCTGAAAGAAAAGTCAAGAGTCGAAGCAATGAACGCAGGTCATCATGAAAGTCGTAACGAAAAGAGATACATGACAAACAAGCCCAGGGCGCATGGCATAATCATGTAGGCATAAAAGCATTTAAGACAAAACACGTGCATATAATGATAGCATCACGCATGACACATACAGGTGCACCAGCGAAGCATGAAGTTTTGACGATAACTATACCAAACCAAGGATAAAGAAGGCATCCGAGTTCCACCAGATGATACGATTTCAAGTACTGTTTTTCAATTTCTGTTAAAATATCAGCTCATAATACGAGAGGTGAGTTGAGCCTCAGGTCACACGCTGAGGTGTTTTTCAATTTCTGTTTTTCAATTTCTGTTAAAATATCAGCTCATAATACGAGAGGTGAGTTGAGCCTCAGGTCACACGCTGAGGTGTTTTTCAATTTCTGTTTTTCAATTTCTGTTAAAATATCAGCTCATAATACGAGAGGTGAGTTGAGCCTCAGGTCACACGCTGAGGTGTTTTTCAATTTCTGTTAAAATATCAGCTCATAATACGAGAGGTGAGTTGAGCCTCAGGTCACACGCTGAGGTGTTTTTCAATTTCTGTTTTTTTATTTCTGTTAAAAGTAGATCTCGCCTTCCTAAGCGAAGCAGATCAAAGATAACAGATCTTGCCTTCCTAAGCGAAGCTGGTCGAAAATAGCAGATCTTGCCTTCCTAAGCGAAGCAGATCAAAGATAGTAGATCTCGCATTCCTAAGCGAAGCAGATCAAAGATAACAGATCTCGCCTTCCTAAGCGAAGCTGATCGAAGATAGCAGATCTCGCCTTCCTAAGCGAAGCTGATCGAAGATAGCAGATCTTGCCTTCACAAACGAAGCAGATCGAAAAACAGATTTTGCCTTCCCAAGCGAAGCAGACCGAGGTATTTAATTTCCGTCCTTCAAATTCTGTTCAAAAATCAACTCATAATACGAGAGGTGAGTTGAGCCTCGGGGCACGCCGAGGTATTTAATTACTGTTTTTCAATTTCTGTTCAAAAATCAACTCATAATACGAGAGGTGAGTTGAGCCTCGGGACACGCCGAGGTATTTAATTTCTGTTTTTCAAATTCTGTTTAAATCAACTCATAATACGAGAAGTAAGTTGAGCCTCGGGTCACACACTGAGGTGTTGTTAATTTCTGTTTTTCAATTTGCGCCGGGGTATTTTAATTTCTGTTTGCAAAAATCAACTCCTCAGATCGCACGCTGAGGTATTTTCAATTTCTGTTTTTCAATCAACTCCTCAGGTCGCACGCTGAGGTATTTTCAATCTCTGTAAAAAAAAAACACTCAGGTGAGTTGAGCCTCAGGTTGCACGCCGAGGTATATTCAATTTCCACTTTTCAATTTCTGTTGGTTCAAAAAAAAATCAACTCATATTATGAGAGTGGGTTTGAACCTCGGGTCACACGCGGAGGTACTTACAGACAGAAGACTGAAGTCGCATTGAGCAAATTGGATGAAGAAGTTCCAGTGGACGAAGAAGATTGAGCAAGAGCAAAATGGAGCTACAGACCATATCTCTCGGAAGTAGCATTGGAGTAGACTGAATATCGAAGCCTCCCCGAAGATAGTAAGGAAGCAATTTGAAAAAGTTCAGATTTATTTCTTCGAAGTCCCGGTGGAGAAGATCAAAGCTACGAATCTCTTCTCCCTGAAATCGCATCGAAGCCGATCAATGGCGCTAGTTACTGTGCCCTTGAAGAAGCAATGGAATAGGAAAATTCATCTCCCTGAAGATACGACGAAACAGTGAAGCAGATCAAAGTAACAAGTTACAGTGGAGTTTGAAGCTGTTTGAAGAAGACGAGGACCAATAAGTCAAAGCCTACCAAGACTGGGCAAAATTGGTTCTTCTATTGTCTTTGCTCTATTCTCGTTTCACGACAATGAGCAAAGAGGGGCAGCTGTAGTAACCAATTTTGGCCCGGGTTCATTAACCCAGGGCCCAAAACCAAACTAAAGCCCAACGCCCAGATGGCCCAACAGATTTGGCCAAACAAAAACCCTAGAGTTCCCTCTCCCCTGGTGCGCCGCAGGCCTCCACTACCGCTCCCCCACTACGCCTTGTCTGCCACCGCCGTTGGTCTCCAATAATTTCGACTATCACCTGTAGAATCAGACAAACAAAGACAGCAAATAGAAAGCCTTGTATTATTTTTTATTTTTCTGTTATTTGGCCATATAAGCCAAGAAGAAACAGATTGTGGGGGGGCTTCCTTTAATTTTCCAATTAACAGAATACAAAAAGAAAAAAAAAACCTTCAATCAAAAAAAATCAAGAAGATATACAGACGGATACAAAGAAGAAGAGAGAAAGATTGAAAGGTGATTTCATTTTTTTTAAAAAATTTCTTTTTCACTGATTATTGTTATTCTGAGTATATAAACGAGAATAAAAGGAAGAGCGAGGGATTCAAACCTGGGCTGTCGGGGCTCGTTGTTGGAGCCCCGTCTCTGTCGTCAAAATCGAACTCAAGGCAAGGAAAGAGGAGCGTTTCTTCCTTGGGGATTCCAGGCATTACTAGCAAAAACAAAAATACAAAAAAAATTGAAAGATTGTTTTTTCGTCTTCGCTACGAACACTGAAAATCGAAAGCAACGTTTTTTTTAAGGTTAATTTCCCCTTTGTTTTACTTACCGTCGATTTATTTTTTTCTATTTTTCGAACTTTTATAAACAAAATCAAAAAAAGGAAAGCAAAGAAAACTTCACCTGAACCGATTCGCGTTCCCGTCGTCGGAGGCTTGAAGAGGCACCTTGTGCGATGCCGGTCACCGGCCATGGTGGTCGCGCGACCACCGTCGATTGAGCCCTCGCCTGGTAAAAAAAATGGGTTCAAAAAAAAAAACTTAGCAGAGGAAAAGAAGAAAAGATGGGGTTCTTTTAATTTTTTATTTTTTTACTTAAAAAATTAAAACTTATAAACTAAAAAAAAAAAAGAGAATATAATAAAGGTTTTTTTTAGTGGTGCATTAAAAGCAGTGAAAGCATGCGTTTTAAAAGCTGGATGTGCGTCTTTTCAATTTAAATGGGGAATTTGCGCGGCCAGTCCCTCTCATTTGAGCTACCTTTAAGTTAATCCTATTCTGTTTCTTTCATTTTGCCCCAAAGTTTGTGCGCCCTTCCAATTCAGTCCTCGTCTGAGTCCCTTTTTTTTGGGGTTGGGAACATTTTCTTTTTTAGCCCTTCTGCATTCAAGCGCTCGTCATTTTAGTCCCTTTCTTCTTATTTTTTCTTTTTTTGATTAATCCCAAACTTTTGTTTTAAATGCAATTTAATCTTTTTAGTTATTTCGCAATCTTTTTTAGTCCTTTTGTCGTTATATTGTTATTATTATCACCATTATTATATTTTTATGTACATATTTTATTATTACTTTATTTCACTAACTTTTTGTTATTATTATTATTTGCTTTATTTTTCTTTTATATTATTATTTCTATTACTATTATTATTGTACTATTACTTGTATATATACTTATTATTATTATTATTATTATTATTATTATTATTATTATTATTCTTACATTTACTATTACTATTATTATTATATTTATTATATTTATTATTATATTGTACATACTTCGTATCATTATTATTATCTTAGTATTATTACTATACTATTATTATTATTATTAATTATTATTATTATATTATTATGTTGTACATATTATTATTATTAATTTATTATGGTATCATTATTATTATTATTATTATTATTATTATTATTATTATTATTATTATTATTATTATTATTATTATTATTATCATCATATTGTATATACTTTGCATTAGTATTATTATCTCATTATCATTATTATATTTATATTGGCATGTTATATATATTTTGTGTCCGTACTATTATTATCTTAGTATTTTCATTATTATTATATTTATCATTATTATTATTATTATTATTATTATTATTATTATTATTATTATTATTTATGCTATTATATTGTATATACTTTTTTTATTATATCGATCTTTACCAATACCTTTTAGCCCTTTTTTATTATTATTTCAAAGCCGTCTTTTACCTTTTTATATTTTTATATTATTGTATCTTTTATTACCAGTATTGTTGATTTCGTATTTTCGTCATTTCATGTGGATCAACGGTTTTAAATCGCAACTCGACATTTTAATTCATACAAAAAAGGTAATATTTGTGTGTTTAGAAGGCCGAAAAATTACATCCTAACGTGTTGGATGTTGATCTTTTCGTTCGACTAAATACTCAAATATCCTTTTCTTTTACATGCTTTGAAGATCAAAGATGATCTCGGTGTCGAAATATAAGGGTGTTACATCCTAACGTGTTGGGTGTGATACTTTTATTCCTTTGAAGCGAGTTAATCTTGAGATTCAATCCTAATCCAATAAACCTTTTTTTTTTCTCGAAAGTTTTACCCTAAATATTTTCAAGTTTTCAACATTAGGGCAACATCAATCAATTTGGTACCAACTTTGGGCGTTACAAGGGTGCTAACCCTTCCTTGTACGTAACCGACTCCCGAACTCGTTTTCTCAGATTTCGTAGACCAAAATTGTTGTTTTAATAAACCAAATGTTTTATTAAAACAAAGGTGACCCGATCACAAAATCGGTGGCGACTCCCTTTTTCTTTATTTTCAAAACCAAAGTCGATTCCCGTTTTGTCAAAAATGGTTACGACAAATATTTATTGAACGATTAGAAAACTTTTACATAAAATAAATAGTTAAAATTTAATTTACATCAAATTTGACTTGATCTATCTGAATGGAATATAAAATATGACGGTTAAAAACTTAGCAACCCAGTGATTTAAATAAAAACTTTCGAATAGTTCAATGGCTTAATTGAAAATTTTCGAATAGTTCAGTGGCCATTTTGTAACTTTTTGACGTTGAGTGACCAAAATATAAGCTTACTAATAATTGTATGACATTGAATATAGTTTATCAAATTAGTCACTAAACTATGGATAAGTTTTCGTTTTGATCACTAACTAAAAAAATGTTACAATTTAATCATTAAACTATTCAAAAGTTTTCGTTTAAATTATTGGACAATTAAATTTTTAGATAAACTTTTGAATGAAAAAAATCTATTTTGGATAAACTTGAATCAAAATATAGAACACTGTAAATTTTATCCTCGATCATTTCAAAATTAAACTAAAGTGTTACTATAGAGATTTTAAATATATAAAAATGAACGTGCCACTCGTGGTTGTCAAGGTGTTGTAATCATACCATTATAATTACCCTGATTTCAATAGGGCGTAGAAAATTTGGAGATGTTTACAAACACTTGGAACTCAACACTTATGGCTGTCAAGATATCCATCCAAATAAAGCATATCCAAAAAAATAACTTTCCCAAAAACACAGTTTAATAAAATAATATTAGATTATGGCATACTCATGATGTAAGTGAAAACATTTATATGACAAAAAATACAAATTTAATATGATTTTGGTTGAAATGGTGAAAAGCATGTTGGCTTGTGTCTAATTCTCATGATTCTTATGGTGTGTTTTTTTCCTAAATTTATCAAATTATAAAAAAATATAAATGCCCTCAAAATAATATTTGTTACTTTGTAAAATAAAAGGGCTTTAAGGAATTTTCTAATTGAATCGAGACCCTGTGGTGGGTAACACAAACTAAATCAACTCCTTAATATATAACTAAAAATTCTATTGTGAAAACCACATATTTAGAAAACATACAATAAACAATGAAGTATAGGTTTGAAACTAATTAATAATAACACATGAAATTTGTACGATATTAAAATAAAAAAATAGATTAAATTGTTAGTAAAACGAAGTTTAAGCACAAAAATGTATCAAATTAAAGATACTAAATGAATACAATATGGTGTTTTCATCAATTTTAAGTTGGTGTCTTGTTAATTTGTAACACCAACTCAATCAACAACATTATTATTAATATATACAATTGATGGAGATAATATGTGTGTGTGTTAAAATAAAGCTTTGGTTGAGTGGTAAATTTAAAATTTTACTAACCTAGTTGGTATGGGTTCAAATATTGTTTTATGCATAATTTTATACTAAATTAACCTAGAATAATGCAACTTATTTTAATTACGTAATTGTATTTTCATAATTTCCTAAGTTGACTTGTGACACCAATTCAATCAAATACTTAAATAATACTACACACAGTACTTAATATAAAATTAGAAAAACTTGAAAGGATGTAGTAAAAGGTTTTACCTAAAATAAATTCTAATATTTGACTTAATGAGATTAAAATTTATTTTTAAAAAGTAGTAAAAAAGCGAGTTAAGAGGAAGAATCCAGTCCAACATGAGTAGGATCCTCTTTGGTATCATCGTCATCAACATCAGCATCATCAAACATTTGATCAAGAATGAGGACTAAGGCCATTGCAAATGCACTGTCAAACCCTGGCCTAAGACACAACAAAAACACATCTTTGCCCAGCATCACATGAGTTGAGGGGTCCACTTTTCTTTTGATCTCAGCCATTGGTTCCTTTGATGAGCTCTCTAAAGAAGTGTTGTAGATTGTACAACAACGATGGGGATAGGAGCCATCTATATGGTACTCCTGGCTTGGATCACCGTATACGTCCACTACAACATTTGACCGTCCGATGATGGATGATCGATGGACACAGAAAATTGGGCTTTCATTTTTTGTTTTTTCGCCTAATAATCCTTCCCACCTTTGATGGAGACTTGGCTTCTGTTTTTTAACAATCATTTAAAACAGTAATTATCTATAATTCAAAATATAAGGGGCAAAATCATCAAATTAAGTGAAACTCCTCCAAGTAATATTTTAGGCTTAAAAATTTAAATTTTGTTAAAAGAATTAAGTCCATTTAAAATATAAGTCGAATATGGTCTATAAGATTCCGATTTATTCTGCCTTAATCTATTTTTAAATATTATATATTTTATTTTTTGGTAAACTACACCCGATGGCACTTTAAAAAAGGAGTTTGTTCTATTTTGATTATTCTAAATTCTTGTTTTTAATTTAGTCACTTTAAAAAAGCTGTTAAAAATTCCGTTAATCTACTGATAGATTGTTAACGTAACATATTTACCAATTGAATAATGACACATGACACTTTTTAAAGCCTAGGGACCTTTATATAATTAATCCGAAAACACTTTTTTATTTTCAGTTCTCGTCTCCCTGTACCTCGTAAATGGAGCTAGTTTACATCCCCGAAGAAACAAATTCAATTAACACCCAGAATTTATCAACAGCATAACTTAACACCATTATTCAATATTAACAACAGCAATAAAGTGTTGAAGAAGAAATCTTGTGTGTATTATTCATCCGAGTGAATAAGAGTATTTAATACATGAAGATAACAATCACTATTAACTAACTGGTTAACTAATTCTGTTTAACAAACTAACTTCCTTTTAACTATCTTCAAAGCTACTCATAACATGCCCCGTACTTATCAACTTTCTTCTCTTGAACTTCATAATCATTGGTCACCACTCGAAGTTGACTCCTAAACTTTCTGAATGGCCCTAAAGATAGAGGTTTTGTCAAGACATCAGCAGTCTGGTCTTGATTGGGTACATGTCCTACTTGAAAAGATCCATTCGCGACTTTTTCCCTTACAAAAAATAAATCCAACTCGACATGCTTGAACTTGGAATGCATGACAGGATTGCTTGCGACTACAATAGCAGCTGAACTATCGCACCAAACTAATGCCTTGGTCTTAACAGGAGCACAAAGATCAGACATTAAGGACTGAATCCATACCATTTCTGCAGTGACATAAGCAAGGCTTTTGTATTCTGCCTTTGCTGTAGACCTAGATACTACTTGTTGTTTTCTGGAACTCTAGGAGATTGGATTCCCTCAAAGGAAAACAAAAAACCCCAATGTGGACCTTGGATCATCAGAGTCTGATGCCAACTGGCATCAGAATATCCTTCCAGAAGAAACTTTATAGACCGAGTGAATTGTAACCCATGACTCAGAGTCCCTTGCAAATATCGTAGGATCCTTTTGACAGCTTTTAAATGTGAATCCAAATGTTTGTGCATGAACTGACAAACCTTGTTAACAGAAAATGTAATGTCTGGCCTGGTAATCACGACATACTGGAGAGCACCAACAATACTTTTGAAAAGATGTTCATCTTCAATAGGGTTGCCTTCATGAGCTGATAGATGACATGTAGCTATCATAGGTGTAGGGGAACCATTTGACTTGTCTATGGAGGCTCTTCGAAGTAAATCAATGATATATTTCCTCTGGATTAGAAAGATGCCATTTGGAGTATAGGTGACTTAAATGCCAAGAAAATGACTCAATTTTCCTAGGTCATTTAGAGAGAAACAATCATTGAGCTATTTGACAAATGTTTCTATGGTTGTTAGTCCCAGTGACAATAATGTCATCGACATAGACCAGGACATAAAGTAACTGAGGTCCTGATTTATGAACGAAAAGGGAGTTGTCAGCCTTAGATGCTTCAAACTTGGAGTCTATGAGAAACTCTTTTAGTTTGTGAAACCAAACCCAAGGTGCTTGCTTGAGACCATACAATGCTTTCTTTAGTTTACATACCAATTGTTGACCATCTGTCCCTTGTTGCTCAAACTCTTGTGGTTGCACCATGTAAATGTCTTCCTGCAAATCACCATTCAAGAAAGCATTATTGATGTCCACCTGTCTGAGAGACCAACCGAGTGAAACAACAAGTGCCAGAACCACTCTGATCGCTGTTGGCTTGACCACAGGACTAAATGTCTCCTGAAAATCAACATCTGCCTCTTGAAGATAACCCTTAACAACCAACCTGCCTTTGTACCAAGCCACCGAACCATCTAAATTCCTTTTCACTTTGAAAATCCACTTGCATCCAATAACTTTACGACCTGCAAGCAAAGGCATGAGATCCAAAGTGTGATTGGAGATTAAAGCATTATATTCTGCTTGTGCAGCGGCAGTCCAGACTGGGCTTTGAAAAGTTTATCCAATGGATGAAGGCTCATTCTCAGTCAGAGCAGAAGAGAATATTTTTGGCTTAAAAATGCCACTTTTTGAGTGAGTTTGCATAGGATGCAGATTCACAGGAGGAGTAGCTGTTGTAGGAGAACCAAACTGAGCAGGTATTGGTGGCACACTAGCCACTGCTGAGGGATCAGCACTCAGCCCGAGCAAAGGAGATTGGTCCCTAGAAACCCGCATGACAGAAGAAGCAGCTTAAGGAAAGGCTGACATAGGAGAACCCTTAATTAACCCGGATAGAGTAGAGGACGTATGACCAGAAGTAAAAAAACCCTTAATTAACCCGGATGGAGTAGAGGACGTATGACCAGAAGTAGAAGAACCTTAATTAACCCGGATGAAGTAAAGGATATATGACCAGAAGAAGGAGTACAGATAATTAGAGGAATACGTGAGCGTTAATGATTGATCCTAATGGAATCCACATTTGAACCAGAAGAAAAACCACTCTGAAAAGGAAACTGAGACTCATTAAAAACCATGGCGAGAGATAAATACACGACCATCTCTAGCAAGACACTTATAGCCTTTTTGATTGATACTAACACCAAGCAAAACACATCGCTTGGACTAAAAATGAAATTTGTGTTGATGGAATGGCCTTAAATGCGGAAAACATGTACAACCAAACACCTTTAAGCGAGAATAATCAGGTTGAAGCTTGTAGAGTTTCTCATACGGGCTGATCTGGTGTAGAATAGGAGTAGATAATCTATTGATCAAATAGATAACATGATCAAATGCATAAGACCAAAACTTCAAAGGCATGGAAGATTGAGCTAACAGAGTCAACTCCACGTCAACTATTTGTCTGTGTTTTCTTTCAGCAACCCCGTTCTGCTCTGAAGTGTGGGGACATGTGACCCTATGTTGGATTCCAGGACAAGATAGCTCTTTAGACAGAGAACGATACTCTCCCCCAGTTGCTTTGAAGCATCTTGATGGAATAACCGAATTGAACTTGAGTCATTCGATGAAAGTGAAGAAAATACTGAAAAACCTCAAACTTAGACTTAAGAAAATAAACCTAAGTATACCGGCTATGCATATCTACAAACGAAACATAATAAGAGAAGCCATTCGATTGCACATGAGCTAGTCCCCAAACATCAAACACTACAAGTTCAAATGGAGAAGAGTACAGTGTTTGTGAAGCACTAAAAGGCAATTTGTGAGCTTTGCCTAGTTGACAAGCTGTACATATGTTGGGCAAGTCGTTGTGTGGGAAAGAAACATTACAAGTATGCAAAATATTAGCAAGAGTGTTGACACACGGATGACCGAGTCTGTTATGCCATAATGCAGGAGAAGAAGAAACTTGAGCAATGTATAGAAGAGGCATCTTGCCTTTGAAGCAATAACACCTTTGACAGAACGTGACACATCAAATCTATAGAGTCCATTATGCATGTGGCCCACTAGCAGAGTTTTCTTTGTTCGTATATCCTTCACAAAACACAGAAACGGGTGAAATTCAAAATAAACAGCATTATCTCTTGCAAATTGTCCTACAGACAGCAAATTCTTGCACACTATAGGGACATGTAGAACAGTCTGAAGGCGTAAGAGCCTAGAGCCAGCCAAGAAGTTGGAAGAGCCTATGTGAGCTACAGATACAGAATCATCATTGCCCATAGACACCTGACTTGTACCTGTGTAAGGGGAAGCAGTTGTGAGATTTGACATATCAGGAGCGATGTCATTTGTTGCCCAAGAGTCAAGATACCAGGTTTGGTCAGTGAGGGAAGAAGTAGGAGCTCGAAGAGGTAACTGATTGGATAAATGCTGAGAAAACGAACCACAACAATGAGACACAAGTGGACAAGTAGGAGCAGTAGAAGAAAAACCTGGCCATGTAGCTGATGATAGTTAACTGTCATTGAATTAGTGGAACGAACACCAGAAAAATTTTCATCAAACCTGTGATAACAGGTCTGAACCATATGTCCAATCTTTACACATAATTGACATTGTGGTCTAGAGTGTGACCAACTCCGACCATTCCCACAAGCTCTGCCATGAGACCAGCCACGGCCTTACCCTATGTAGCCTTTCTTATGTTCTTGAGAATATCGATTTGACTCAGTAGATTGTTTCGAGCTATTTCCAGTGTCTTGTTGTTGAGAAGCCAAATTGGCTTGGCAAGGAACTTCCGTCAATAGAGCCAGTTGACGTGTTTTGCAATCAAGCAACATTTCAGTCAACAAATCAAGAGATAAAGGAGTTGCGGAGGCAAATACCCGAATAGACTCAAATTTGATCGAAAGACCAGCCAATATAACACTTACTTGCTCTTGTTTAGAGACAAAACTACCAGCAGTAGTCAGACTATCACTAAGATTCTTTACCTTAGATACATACTCATTGATTGTAAGATTCGCTTTCTCGAGTGAGTATAGGGCATGACGCATACTTGAGATCTTAATATTGGATTTGGCACTGAACTTTCTTTCAATGGTCGTCCAAATATCAAAGCTAGTCTTGGCAGTTGTGAGATGTACCAAGACATCATTTGTGACAGTAAATAATAACCAATAAGCTAAAAAATTGTCTTACTTCTTATGAATGAGGAAAGCCGGATTATCAAGTTACTGACCTTTGGTTCCAGTTATGAATGGAGAAGGAGGAAGGATTGTGCCCAGTACAAATCCCTCGAGACCATAACCTTCAAGAATCAACAAAAGCTGATGCTTCCATAAAAGAAAGTTATGTTCAGCAAGCTTGATAGTGTCATTTTTGGAGAAATAATGAACTGTTTGTGCGCAAAAGCTGCCAGACCCTTGCGAATGAACCGCTTCCCCAGTGTTGGAAGAATGACGAAGCGTATTAACTAAAGGTACAACTTCGGTAGCCATGGAGAGAAAAGAAAGAAGAAAAAAAAATTTACGCCAAGAAAACCTTGGCTCTTGATACCATGTTAACAACAACAATAAGGTGTTGAAGAAGAAATCTTGTGTGTATTATTTATCCGAGTGAAGAAGAGTATTTAATACATGAAGATAACAACTACTATTAACTAAATGGTTAACTAGTTCTGTTTAACAAACTAATTTCCTTTTAACTAACTTCAAAGCTACTTATAACATTCAAAAACAAATGAATAAAATCAAAATTAAAGGAAAAGAAAAAGGCAACATCTATGGGCTTAAGAAAAATCCCATATTTTTTAGTATTATAGTTGTGTTAATTTGTGAAAAGAAAGTAAAAATGATGTGACTAATCTTTTATGTTTGTTTGATCCCTGACTCTAGTAAGCAGGGGCGAAGCCAGGGGGCTGGCATGGGCCCCGACCCCCCTAAAATGTAAAATTGCTATTTAGTCCCTTAGAATTTTTTAAAAATTTTAAATTAGTAAAGGTAAAATTACACTTTAGCCCCCCTAAAATTATAAAAATTCAATTTAATCATTTACAAATTATAAAGATATAAACTATAAAAAATTAAAATTTTATCCGGCCCCCCCTAAAAAATTGTTCTGGCTTTGCCCCTACTGGCAAGTACATAGTTTTCAAGGTAATGCTCCAGTTAGACAAATGAAAAGAACGCAATTATGTTTACTTACCCTCTTATTGCAAATTCCTTAGCTTTCTAATTGAACATCTCCTCATTTTTTATCTTGTGCTATGGGAATTTTCTTTTCCCTTCATTTGTTCGGTTTCAGTTTGATTTTGATTTTGTTCATTAGTTGATCTGTGTTGCGACTGAAACCAAACATTGATAAAAACACTTTTTTCTTTATTGTGTTCATTTTTTAATAATGGTGTTGAGTTGGAGTTTTTATGCTGTTGATATATTCTGGGATTTAATTGAATTTGTTTGTTCAGGGATGTAAGCCAGCTCCATCCCTGAGGTACAGGCAGAAGAGAAAGGAAAACAAAAAAAGTGTTTTTAGATTAATTGTATAGAGGTCCTTAGGCTTTAGTCAAAAAAGAAAATATCATGTATCAGTCATTCAATTGATTAATATATCATGTCAACAATCCATCAATAGATTAATGAAATTTTTAACAACAACCACTAATTTAGACAATAATCTTAATTAAAATGATTAAATTGAAAAAACAAATTAGAGTAACCAAAATAAGACAAACCCTTTTCAAAATGACCTGAGTATAATTTACACTTTATTTTATATACTATATAATTTATAACACATAAATATTATACCTATAATATATTATATATTAAGCCGTCTATGGTTAAAAAAAATTTAAAATTAAAAAATATAAACAAATTTAAAACAGACTTGAATTAACTATTTAAAATTATAGACATATTTAAACAAAATTTAGAACTTACATTTTAAATCCAACCAACTTGAATAAGCATAAATTATATAATAATATCATAACTCTAACCAAGTCCATAAACCCTTCTAAATAAACCTAATTTTCGTAAGTATAGTTCATTAAAGAAATTCGTATGTATAGTCTATTTGGAAATAATTAAAATCTACCTGACAATATAGTTTTTTTTTTCTTACTTTGTTATGGATAAAAAATATTAACATATATATATTGAATAAAGGTGTCTATTATTGAGTTAGGTCAAGTCTATGTCTTATACTAATATTATATTAAGTTACTTAAAATTGACACAAATCAAAGTATAAGATTAAAATTTTACCCAAATCAACTTATATAATGATTAATCCAAACTCATTTAAACTGTCTATATTTTTAATTTTAAAAAAAATAAAATTATTGTTTGTTAATATTTACTAATTATATATATCTTTTACTATCATTTTATTTTATTGTTTTTTAAACTTAAACAATTTAATATATTTGAATCCCAAGTTATTGGTTGAGTGTTCATCTATCTCAAAAATAATTTAGTTTTGAATCATCGATGTACAAAAAGAATAACTTAATATATATTTAAATGTTATACTTAATTTTTCTTATCATATAATTTACATAATATATAAAAATAAATAAATAATATAATGAACTTAAAAACGGAGCTCAACCCTTATTTTAAATTAGCCTAATTTTTTTGTCTAAACTCATTTTTTTTTAGATTTTGTGTTTTTTTTTTAACTCTAAAAGTTTAGACGAATTTCATACTTAAACGGATAACCCGGCACTTCAGAAGTTCTAATATTACATTGAATAATTCCACCCATGATTTCATCCTTGATAAAAGATTAAGAATTAAATCACTATTTGGAGTACTTGACAATTACTCCGATATCGAGATCTAATTTTTTTTGTTCAAATTATTCTTTAAACTTTGTAATAGTTTTCACATTTATACATAAATTAGATAATATAAATTTAAACTTCCTAGTGAAGTATTAGAAAAAAAAGATAAATATCAAATTTATACATAAATTTTAATTTAATGTACAATTTGATATATGAACTTTTATTTAGTGTAATTATACACATTAAACTTTTATTTTCGTTCATATGTATACATAAAACTTTGATTTTGATTTAATTGTACATATTTAAAGAAACAAATACATATATTTATTTTCATATTGGATAAATATAATTGTTTATGTATGTAATATCCAACGTAATATGATGCTAATTTGATAATATTGTTAATGATTTTTGAAAATTGAATCAAATTAAAATTTCATATATATAATCACATAAAACTAAAGTTCATATATGACATTACACGTTGGATCAAAGTTGATATATAATTTCAATATTTATTTCTTAAAAAAAATCGAACTTTATCTTCTTTTTATTCTTTTTCAATGACCAATTAAACCTTTTTTTCTTTTAGAAAAACGAAAACATTTCACCTCTAAATTCACTCAAACCAGCAACTTAATAATGTAATATAATTTTAAGATTAGCATGTAGTTTGCTACTCAACATATTCAAAACCACTTAATTGTTGGTATATAAGTTTTGATACCTAAATTTATACTTTTGCATTAACAATGTTAATTTATGTTGACGTGATGTTGATGGTCAATCTTATAATAATATATGACAACTTCTTAATATGATATGTGGTGAACATAAATTAAAAGTTTAAAAATCTTTTAAAAATATAATTAATTTAAAAAAGTATAATTTTTTAAGAAAAATTCATGAATTAACTAAATACTTTTAGATAAATTCAGATAACAAATTCTTTAATAATATTAAGAAATTTGGTCAATGCGAAATATAAATTCAAGTATCAATTTAGTAAAAGAAGTTTCAATTTCTAGTAACTTTTGGAAACATCTAGCCCTATAATTTATTTTTGTTTGAAAGGTTGGGTATCCAGACAAGGGGTTTGCAAGATGGAAATAGTTAAGCACAGGAAGAATGAAGAGACAGACCTTGCGAATGAGGGTGAGAAGGCAGTTGCCAGTGGCGTCCATGAGAACCAGCTCGTCTTTGGGTAGTGGATGGCCATGGGGGCCGTAGTAAGAATCGAACCTCAACATCAGCTCCCCTTTTGGGTTGTATACCACAAACCCATCTCCTCGATAAAACACTGACGTCTTATGCACGGTTAGCTGCGTTTCTTCTTCGAAACAGAATTTCTCATCCACCATCACCATTCTTCCCATCCTGAAATTTGTGGAGGAAAGCAAAGCAGGTAGAAGAAGTAGGTTTATAAGTTTTGTCGCATAGATAAAGAGATTTCATTTCACGTTGCTTTGTGGAATATGGTTTGTGGGGTCAATCAACCACTACTTCACATCCCAACTCAACCACTAATTCACTTTCATTCACTTTCGTCGTAAACAAATCAGGTATTCCTTCAACTTACCATCAAAATCAACATCAGTGAGCAGCCTCATTATGAGAGATGGGCCTTATGGGCAGGGCAAGTCGATGGCAGCTACACTCAATAATTTGATGATACCCACTCCTACTTGCAACCATGCCTGCTTTAAGACCTAAAATAATTTACAGTGATGGTTTTGTCATCTATCATAACCTTATATTTTACCTTGAATCAACGGCACAATCCAAGTGTTGAAACCCAAATCCACAACTTGGAAACCTAATTGGAGTTGGAAGCATAATGCTAAAATAGCAGCTCACTACATGTACAAAATCATAACTCCCCCAAACCTAAGCAATATAAAACCACCACTAAACCTCAAGGATGCAATCCCCATGTTCCTTGCCAAATAAATGTTTTCTTGCTATACGAAATCTTAATTTTTGCAAAAAAAAAAAAACACATGGATGCAAGAAAAAACAAGAAATGAATAAAAGAATAAAATTACGACTTCATGCGCATAAATGCTTCATATAACTCTAAAGGTACAATGGAAATTACATTTATTTATTTCCTGAAGATTGCCCTTTAATGAATATTTCAGTGCATAAAATGATAAATCACTATCTTCAAGTAGAAAAATTATTTATTCATGTTCTTTTTGAACTTGATAAACTTAATCAAGAATGCCCTCCACATTTGGGGCAAAGACGAGGTATTCAATTCAATTCTGGTAAGGATAAAAAAATTTCAATCTTTTATCTTCATATCAATTGAAAAGGAAATAAAAAGAAGCTAAAAAGGAAAAAAAATTACATAAAAATCCATCATTTTAAAAGTTATTTTTATGTCAACTATCTTTATAAAAAATATCATATCTAAATTTCAAAATCGCATCTCCCTTTGAAAATGTAAAATCATTGCACTCAATATTATTACTATTCTAAAAGAATAATTAACTTGCATAAAAATTTTAATTCAACTTTTGATTATCCCTTTTAAAAAATAATGTTAAAAAAAAGTAGTTGCCTCTCTCAAACATAACATAAGAAAGATATTAAATATGTGTAAACATGTTTGTTTGTAAATTGAATATATATATTTGGAAAGGAAAATAGATGATGTAACTTCATTCATAGTTGAAGCTTTTAAAAAGGGATGTATAATCACATTCATAGTCCCATCCTATACTTATTTAACATCATGATTGTTCATTGCTTTCTTCGAAGTTGACTGGTTACCTTCATATATTAAGCATGCCAAGATGCGATTCAACAATTGTGTTCCTAGCTTGATTTTTATACTATGTCTTGATCACATCGTATAACTAGATGATATTCAATAGGACACTCCGTTGTCCCACATCGAACGTTTTATAATCATAACGCCAACGCTAAAAAAGACACCAAACAAGTTGAGAAGTGCAGAGATTTTTCGCAATTACCTCCACGACTCTTCAAACCTCTAGTAGTAGCTCTTCCTGTCTTGTATAAACAAATTATACGGGCTATAGTGACTCTTGGTCCATATAGTCGGAGGAGTAACGTTGGGGTCAACATTTTTCCATGAAAGAAATTCACTAATGTACCTTTTCATTTCTTTCCTTTCCTCTCCTCCGTCATCGCCTACGCGTTAGGACACTCGAAGCTGAATTTCCGAAAATGTCGATTCCAACCCATCGACCGTTACCCAACGAGTCATGGGATTGCACACTACCAGGCCCACCCAGTCGCAACAACTTCGGATCTGCTGATCTAAATCCCTCCGGTCTCCTCGCATTCGCCTCCGGCTCCTCCGTTTCCGTAGTTGACTCCCGTTCCCTCCAGCTCGTTGCCACCATTCCCCTCCCTCCTTCTTCCTCTTCTCTCTCCCCTTTCGTCACTTCCGTACGGTGGACCCCTCTCCCTCTTGGTCGGGACCTTCTCTCTACAGAACCTTCCTCTTCGCATCTCATCCTAGCCGCCGCCGACCGCCACGGCCGTATTGCTCTCCTCGATTTCCGCCTCCGTTCTCTCATCCTCTCCATTGATCCTCCCGATCCTTCCTCTAAATCCGGTATCCAAGACCTTTGTTGGGTACAGGCCCGCTCCGATTCTTTCCACCTTGCTTCTATCTCTGGCCCCTCTTATTTTTCCCTTTACAACACTTCCTCTTCTCGATGCATCTTCAAATACGACGCTTCACCCGAATATCTATCCTGTATCCGCCGTGATCCTTTCGACTCCCGCCATTTGTGTATAGTTGGACTCAAAGGGTTTCTTCTTTCGGTCAAAGTTTTGGGAGAGAAAGATGATGATGTTGCCCTCAAAGAACTCCAGATTCGAACTGATTGTACCGAGTTACTTAAGCTTGAAAAGGATGCTGCCGCTGCTGGTGGAGGAACTTCTTCTTCTCCTGCTTCTGCTGTTTTCCCGCTATATGCGGTGCGTTTGGCGTTTTCTCCGCTTTGGAAAAACGTCATTTACGTGACGTTTCCTAGGGAGCTGGTGGTTTTCGATTTGAAATATGAAACAACGCTTTTCTCTGCCCCATTGCCGCGCGGGTGCGCCAAGTTTCTTGATGTATTGCCTGATCCAAATCAGGAGTTGGTTTATTGTGTCCACCTTGATGGGAAGATCAGCATCTGGCGAAGGAAAGAGTAAGCATTTTCTATTTCTATCTTATTCCTGCAATATCTGGCCTCATTCAAATTTAACTTGATACGATTAAATAAGCTCCTACAGTGCACATCACTTTGGGTTATTCAAGGAATCATAAATGTTATGTAACAAAATTAGGAAAACAGACGGAGAAGGTTTCGAATTGGAGACTAGGCAATGTAAAGTACTTGGAAAGACTTTGAAATATCCTTTTGATTTTTGATATAATAAGAGATTCTCGGCTTCCTGCACATAAAATCATTTAGTTATGAATGTTCTCATTGGTTGAAGTATGATATGGTTTTTTATCAAATTGTGATTGGGAACTATATATCCACTGGTTCAGTCATACAAAGCTATTTATTAGTTTATCTTCTTGTAAAGATAGAATCAGATCTGCAACCAATTAAAGCTGTTGAATTCTTTTCCTAGGTGATACCTTGTTGTCACAGCAAGTTGAAGCATCAGACCATATTTTCATATTTATCTCTTATAACCTATAAATATTTTTGTTTTATGGTTTTCTTTAATGTAGTTAATGATATTCAAATTTCCAAATTTCTGCCTTTAAAAGGATGCTCTCATTTGGGTGGTTATTACAGAGGAGAACAGGTACATGTAATGTGCACAATGGAGGAGTTGATGCCATCCCTTGGCTCACCTGTCCCTTCACCATCAGTTCTTGCACTCCTTGTCAGCCAATCAGAGTCAACGCTTCAAAATATTAGCAAGCTTTATTCAGATTCATCAAATGGTGCATCTGATGTGGATTCTGATAATCCTTTTGAATTTTGTGATGATACTCTTGTTGTTGCTAAGACGCGTTTGTTTTCCATCTCTGACGATGGCAAACTATGGAGCTGGATCTTGACTGCTGAAGGGGATGGAGTTATGCTGAAGGATGCTGGAATTTCCGGAAATATTGCTAATGTATCTCTTTATTCAACAAATACCACCACCATAGTGTATACTAAGGATGGACTTGCTGCAGAAGGCAGCAGGCAGCTGGACAAGATAAATGGTAGCCGAACTCAGCTACCAAACTCTACTTTTGGCTTTGCAGATGTGACATTTAAGGTTTGCAAATAAATTCTTTAACTTTCTACCTGGCATGCCAAAATATTCCTTTTTCCTGTTGAATGTTCCTCAGTTCTTGCTGATGTGATGACTGTAGTTTTATCAGTTGAACAAAGGGAAACTTTGAAACATTTTGTTCTCTTTCCCCCTTTAGCTGGCTCCTTGACCTGCCCTCCCATCTATGAAGTTGCACTCATAAGTCATGACTTTACTTTCTCTCCACACATATACACATAGAAGATATTAACATTGCATACCTTCCTTTTCCTATCATACATTTATATGAAGACTCAGTCCACTTTTGACATGATATTACTGCTTTGGTAACGGAAGAGTTGTTATTGCATTTGGAAATAGTTTCTTCTTTCTTTTATGATAACCCAAATCTCTTCTGTTAACAATGCAATTTATGATTTAGGAACAGCTTACTATGAATAAGTGGTAGATTAGGGAATTGCCAGGCTAAAATGCATTTTGTGCTGAAGGGTTTGTGATACAAACTTTCTCGGGTGTTGTTTCTAGTGCCCTTGGCATGTATAGACTTGACCAATTTTTGCTTGGAGTTGACAGCAAGTGCAATAAAATTAAGTGATCTTAACATAAATTAATTGGCTGAGCTGGGATTCAAAATACTGGCCAGATGTCATGTTGAACTTTGTATCAGAAAAGAACATGATGTTAATTATGGTACTCTTCTGGCCCAAACAGCGTTTTGGAATTTTATTTATTATAGAGCGTCATTGAAATGCTTATTCACTTGCTGCTGCAGCATACCTATCTGTCGAATTGAGAGAAATCAAACTTACTTTTTTATGCTTGGTCAAAGGTTAAGCTTGGAAAGTGATGCCATGAGATCAGAGTAACTACTGCATATTTGAACTGTATGGAAGATATATATGGAATCCATAGGAAATGGATGAAGTGTAATTTGATCAACAAGCTTATTACTTGCCAGATATTTTACTTTTTGTGATCTTTAAATAAATAATGGGTTTCTTTGTCTGCCAAGCCTTTGTTGACATAACTGCATTATTTTATTTTAGTACAACAGTCATTGAGTTTCTCTTCTTTATCAAGAATGGTTTAGGTGCCCTGTAAGCTTATAATTTTCTCCTTGTTGTTTTTGAGAATGAAATGAAAAGCATTTATTATTTCTGAACAACTTCCTTTTATTTTGCCTTGGTACAAGTTCTTTCGGTTATTCATGTGTACTTATATGCCAAATCCTTAGTGCAGATTAGCTTAGTTGGACAGCTTCAGGTTCTTTCTTCAATGGTGACCATGCTGGCAGTACCGTCTCCTTCTTTAACAGCTACTATGTCTCGTTAGTTCCACCTCCTCAATCTACCTCCTGAATTTCCATTTCTATGAAGCTTTTACAAGTTTATTAATCACACTATATTCTGCTAAGGTGGGGGAGATAATCCTGCAATAACAGTTCCACTAGTTGCTTTGGGTAGTCAAAGTGGGACAATTGATGTCATTGATGTCTCTGCCAACGCTGTTGCATCTAGTTTTTCAGTTCATAATAGTATGGTGAGGGGCTTACGATGGCTTGGTAATTCAAGACTGGTTTCGTTTTCATACACACAGGTAGTGTATCAAGTTTCCAAGGACTATATCTGTCATTTGCATCATAGTTAGCTTCATTTCTTCTTTCTCTGCAGGTCTTCCTTTCCTTTCGTTTAATATCATTGCTTTGTTCGACAGTTTAATCCTTAGTAGTACTTCTATGGACTTAGGTGAATGAGAAAACTGGAGGCTACATTAACAGACTTGTTGTGACTTGTCTAAGAAGTGGGCTTAACAGAACTTTTCGGGTCTTACAAAAGCCAGAACGTGCACCTATAAGAGCTTTAAGGACTTCTTCATCTGGAAGGTTTTCCTTCTAAATTCTCGTTTTGATTACTCAACGCATTCATTTGGCAGCATCCTTTAAATTGACACATACTTCCCTTCATGCAAAAATTGCTCCTTCAATGTGACAACTTTAGATTGTTTCCACATATTATGATGCATAAGCAGTGTGCTAGTCTTACAAGTGTAAACATGTATTACAAAAAGTAAAAGGAAAGGAGGAAGCAGAGATGCTGTAACATGGATGCTGTACTGCCATATTTCATGTTTTTATCGTGCGTTGCCATTTGTGTATGTTGTTATTTAATAATTATTATTATCAGCTTAGAAATAGTCAGTTCAGCCACTATTAACTGCTATGGTGATATATATATTGATTAGAAACCCTAGACTTGTGTTGTCAAAATCAATCTGTAGAAGGAAAATGCAACTGCAGTTGCACACAAGGTTGGTCTTGAAGGCTAATAGAAAATTTTAGCATATGCTTCATAACACCAAACCCTGGAGATAGAGAATGGAGGCCCTCGGTTTGGGTGGGTGATTAATTATCGTGGTAGCCAAGGTATCTCTGAAAATATATGATACGCATTCTTGTTGTTAGATGGCGGATCATCTCTTCCTTCTGGTTCCCTTGATTCTTATTTCTTGTAAAGGAATATGTAATGACCTGGTTTCTGGAAAATGCAATTTTTATTCATAGTTAAGAGGTTGTCAATAATGTGATAATTATAACCCTTTATATGTTCTGAATATGGCTAACTTTTTCTGATGTTTTTCTAATTCTGCTCCCTTCTTTGTCTAACTAGCTGTCTGATTTCTGGAATGTGGTAATATTTTGTTATTTTTAACTTTTTCAGGTATCTTCTAATTTTATTTCGTGATGCACCTGTTGAGGTTTGGGCTATGACAAAAAATCCAATTATGGTGAGTGTGATGCTTAACTTCCTCTTCTTCTGGCTTGCAGTATTTCTGATAATGGTTGCTAACGGTAAGCTTGTTCTTTTCACTATATACCTTTCTATGTGAAGAATTGAGATATTTTGACTTGATGACTGGCTTCTGATACTTCATCTTAGTAAAGGGTTGAACATTTTGTTGGTTGATGTTCACTAGCCTTCCCTCATTTGTCTGTCTAGTATTTCATTAGGCTTCTCAAATGGTTGTATTGGTGCTGTTGCAGAAATAAAGTAGCAAGAGTGAAGATAGAAAGATTGTCATGGTTCTTGGAGGCTTATTGAGTGAGAATCACCTCAAGGTTTTATTTAGGGTTTATTTTTAACTAGGAAGTAGGAATTTTGCATTTATATTAGGATTTTATGGCTGATGTCCGTAATACTTTGATGTGCTATTTTTTTTTTTGAGTGACTTAAGAGTTTATGAGTTATTCATGTTTCTTCTATTCTACGTCAAATTCCTGTCTTCATTTCCCCTTATCTCTCTATTATGTTTTCTTTTTCTTTCCCTTACTTGAGACATAATTAATAAACCTTAGATGATATAGTCACAATGAAGGATGTGGTAACCAAACGTGTAAGTAATAATGATATTCAAATTTCAGAAATCATTCATCTTAATACAAAATTGCTGTTCGCAATGCTTTTGTTTGAGTCCTTCCAGCGACCAGCACTCCATTGAAAAACGTGGCTTTGCTTTAAAAATGCAGAATATCCCGAGATAGAAAGAACCTGATGATATTTGTCATAATAGTGTCATTTGCGATGTTTATATTAGCGTAGAAGGAAAAATGACATGTTTTTGCTCATTTTATATCTCTTTGGTGGAATTTTGAGCGCGTGCATTGCTTGAGCTTACATAAGCAAGGCCAAAGAGATGAAATTTGATTCATTTGCATATACTAGTGTTTTCATATGAGAAGCAAAATATTGTTTATCTCTCTGTTCAAGAGAAAATCAAGTTCTATAAATTAGCACTAGAATGTTTAGGTATCGTTTGCAGTTGTGCCATTAAGTTCATAACTGACCACTGGAATTAGTGCCTCCTGAAATCTTTGACGTGCAAAACTTATAGGAATTCATAGAAAACCAAACTTCAGCAGTTTTTCGGGTTGCTATTGTTCCGAATGTGTTAATTGCTCCTTTCATTGGTAAGACTTTCTAATTTCTGAAATAATATCTTGGGTATATTGTTAGTTCCTTTTACTTTTTCCTTTTTGAGTTCCCTGGTCCACTAATGATTTTTCCCCTTGAGTTTTCATTATGGAAGGTTTCATGCTGAATTATTTTGTCTTCATATTTCACTTTCCTTGATATAATATATTTACGTTAGGCAAATTCAGCGCTTGTTTCTCTGTCATTGATTTTGTTTTTATTCTTAGTTTTATTCTAAAACTTGTATAAATCAATATGACATCTGTCCTAAATTTCTTCTTGATTTACTGTCTAATATTTTAATTTGGATAATTATTATGCTCTATACTTCCATGTAGCTTAGATCATTAGCTCTTCCATTCACGGTAATGGAATGGACTCTTCCAACAGTTCCCAGACCAGTTCAAAAAGGTCCTTCGAGGGAATCGTCATTATCCCATAAAGATAATAAAGCTGTGGCACCAGAAGTGGCAACCTCATCCACAATTGCATCTTCATCGGATTCAAGTGGGATATTATACTTGGCATCACTTTTTACAAAGACCTCTGTCTTGCCCAAATGGTTATCTTATAATAACTGTAACTTCTAAATGCAGAAGCAGGGAACTCTGACAATTTGCAAGATGAGATTTCTGAGAGTTTTGCATTTGCCTTAGTTAATGGTGCACTCGGAGTCTTTGAGGTTCATGGCCGGAGGATCCGAGACTTCAGGTATAATTTGTTGTAAATACTTAATATAATGTTATAGAATCAGGTTGAACCTACATGCTACTAGAAAATGTGTAATCTTCTTTATTTTGGTTTACATGTGAGCCATTTGTTTTGTGTTTGCCTTTACATCTGTACTCCATGAATTTGAGTCCCTGTAGTAGTCTTGAACATATAGAATTCACTTTTAATGTGTTAGCTACTGTGGACATTGACTTTTCTTTGAGCCACAACTTTCTTGAGCTGTGAAGTGATAATATTTTGGTGATGGGACCTCAAATCAACAACAATTTTGGAGCTTGACAAATTTGTATGTGGCTGTAGATTTAACACTATTAATATGCACCTAACACATGCATTCTGTTGCCATTGTTGCAATGCCAAATCAGGTTCTTAAAGATGTTATCTTGGAACCTAAACTTGTTGACAAACAATCTTGTAACTTGTTATGTGTTATATTTTTGGTAATGTCCATAACATGGAAGCAGAAATCCAATATTGTGTTGAATGAAAAATGATTACCTTCTCATCAAGTTTGTCATGAAGTACTTAGGGACCGAGGGGGGGGGGGACTTCTGTTTTCTGCATTTTATTTATTTATTTTTTGCGTAAGTTTTCCTTATATTTTTCTTATATTTTTGTACAGAAAAAATCTAATTTTTAGTCCATAGGCATTTTGGTTTATTTCTGATCACATATTACTTGTATTCTCTTTCTATATTCTACATTTTTCATAACATATAATCACATTTCCTTTCCCTTTTTGCTTGCACTAATAAGGATTCTTTGCTTGTCTTCCAGACCAAAATGGCCTTCTTCTTCATTTGTTTCATCTGATGGATTGATTACAGCCATGGCCTACCGCTTGCCTCATGTTGTATGTATCATATTTAAATTGTTGCATCCAGTTGGTATGTTATCTTGTTGCCTTGAAGATTGTTGTCTTCACTGATATCATTAATTTATCAGGTCATGGGAGACAGGTCAGGTAACATAAGGTGGTGGGATGTAACTACTGGCCAGTCTTCCTCTTTCAACACTTACAGAGAAGGAGTTCGAAGAATAAAATTCTCACCTGTTGTTGCTGGAGACCGTAGTCGGGGGCGTATTGCTGTACTATTTAATGACAATACATTTTCGGTGTTTGATCTTGTAAGTGTGAAAATGCATTTATCAAATTTTCTGCCTTCCATTTATCTATCTGCTGCTATTATCTTGCTATACTTAATAATTGATGCATATTTTGTGTTTAAAGGTTTCTGGAGTGTTTTCTTAGTCATTAGAAAGTTGGATTGTTTCCCCCTGAGAATTGAGATGAGACTACCATATTTCATTTTCTACATTCACATGTTTTATTTGTGAACTTCCCTTGGTCTGTGCCTTCATAAATAGGAAGATAAATTTAGAAAGCAAGTTCATTTTTGTGCTTGTTACTACTTATTGCATCCTTTCTACATTGGAGATTTTTTGGTGCTTTCCAATGTCATGATTGTGATAGGATGTGATTTCTCAAAAAGTAACATTACATTGTTTGCTTTACATAGGAATGTGCTGAATAAATTGAGAAAGTTACATTGGCTTGTTTGGTTCACTAAATACCTAGTAGGGATGTGGTAATTTTGATTTTTGTCTCAAAGCTAATTTTTAACTTTTCAACTACATGGGAAAGTTACGTTTCCACCTCTGATAGGAATCATGTTCTATGTTTATAGGAAAGTATTTCCAAAAATGAGAGTTAGATTCCCAAGATTGTTGGGCACTTTTCAGTTTACCAAACATGAGGATCAGATTCCGACCTATTAAATGCCAAGGAAAGTGAATGCTTTCCCTTATAACAAATGCGCCCTTGTACTTAAAATTATGCACTAGAGGGTTGCAACCCTATTTTGTGGTTTTTTGCTGGACATTCTTTCCAATTTGGACCTGTCTTCTCACTTGCGCATTTTATCCTTTCTAAACTCATATTCAAATTATACACCAGAGGATTGAAGCCTCATTATGTGGTTTTTATTGCTATATTCTTTCTGATTGAGACCTTGATGGTACATGTTATGTGAACTTATAGAAGTTTGAGTTAGAATAAATGGTTCTTTTTCGCCCCAATGGACCTTTTGAAGGATATTTCTAGATTTGAGCATAATATATAGTATTTGGTATTTGCAGGATTCACCAGACCCATTGGCCAATTCTCTTTTACAACCTCAATTTCCTGGAACCCTGGTATTGGAATTGGATTGGTTGCACTTGCGGACCGACAAGAATGATCCGTTGGTTTTATGCATGGCAGGAGCTGATAGTAGCTTTCGGCTTATTGAGGTGAACATGTATGTGCCACAATTTCTTCTTAGTTCTCAAGGTTTTTTTCCCATTGTAGATAGTCTCTATATGAGCGGTTTCAAATAGAAATCTCTATTTTTTGTTAGCATAAGTTAGTGTAATTATTATTAGTTTTTGTTAAAATTTGGTTGGAGCTGGTAGAATGGACTTTTTGGTTGCTTTATTAGAATGAAAGCCAAGATAGGTCTGGAGTGGCTAGCAAGGAGATAGGGACTGGTTAGGTTAAACAATCAGTGTTTAGTTTTGAAATGAAATGGACAATACTGCTAGTTAAAATATGATTCATATGAAGTTGATATATTTTGTACTTTAGTAACCTCACTTGTGCAAATGCAGAAATGACAAGAAAATGGGCCCTGGGGCACTGCCAAGAAATATAAAAGAGAGATTTCGACCGATGCCTTTATGTTGTCCTGTATTACTTCCTACACCCCATGCTCTGGTAACAATGTTCTGCCTATTCATTTTGGCTTCGTAACTTAGAATTCCATATTACTGTTTTATTTTATACAAGCTGCCAACTACTGAAGGTTCCTTCTAACACATGATGCTAACAGATCATTTGCATTTAGCAGAGACATGTACGACATTTCACGTTTCTTTAAAAGTAGATGGATTGATGGAACACTATTACCTCTAGTGTTAAATTGAAAAGAAAAAAAATGGCCTTAAACAAAATTGTTAATGGTGATACATTGGAGTTGGTGTCACAATCCTGAATGGATTGAGGAATGTATTTTGAAATGGGCCTACTGGCCTTGTTCTACTTTCCATGAAACTTCATTTTATTTGTTTGCTATCTCAAAGGTTAAATGACTGTTCAAAGAGTTACTTACAATTGACCCAATATTTCATGTCATTACAGGCACTACGGATGATCTTACAATTGGGTGTAAAACCCTCTTGGTTTAATACTACTGGTACAACTATAGATAAGAGGCCCCATCTCGTTCCAGGAATGGCTTCATCTTCAGAAGACCTTCGCAGTTACCTGATTGAATTACCATCTGTTGGTGATTCTGTAGTCCCAGAATTGCTCCTAAAAGTATTAGAACCTTACCGTAAGGAAGGTAGGCTTTAATAACCTATCTAGTGTTCCAATTCTACTACTTAAACATTTTATTAATTTTCCTTATCCTTGTGCTTTTCCATTGTTTCACTGCACAAGGGTGCATACTCGATGATGAAAGGGCTAGATTGTATGCTACCATAGTCAATAAGGGTTGTGCTGCAAGGTTTGCCTTTGCTGCTGCTACATTTGGTGAGGTCTCAGAAGCACTTTTCTGGTTGCAATTGCCTCGTGCTATTAACCACTTGATGAATAAATTAATAAATAAGTCCCCACAGAAAGCACCTATTTCAGTGCCAAATTCTGATCTTGATGACAAATCTCTACTTAGTAGAATTACATCAAAGGAGAAATCAACATCAGAAACTGGGCAAAGGGATGCATTGGTAAGTTTCTAGTGGTTTTTAACAGTCCTAATAAAATAATTGAAAGGGTGAGGTGTTCTATTTAGGTTGGTCTTGTATAACTCTTGTGATTTAAAACTTTTGATGGCAAGACATTTTCTGGTTAGCAGACTCAAGGTCAACTTAGATTAATGGCTTTTGAGCAAGAAGACTTGTGGGAAAGTGCTAATGAGCGTATCCCTTGGCATGAGAAATTGGAAGGAGAGGAGGCAATTCAGAACCATGTGCATGAGTGAGTTTATGTTACTTTGTTGCTATTGTTAATTAGTTGAATGATGAAATTGCTGCAGTGTCTTTCTCAATGTAGAAGTT
Source organism: Gossypium australe (assembly GCA_005393395.2). Lineage (NCBI taxonomy): Eukaryota > Viridiplantae > Streptophyta > Magnoliopsida > Malvales > Malvaceae > Gossypium > Gossypium australe. The sequence continues at coordinate 110,073,371 of CM016620.1, read as the reverse complement.
CGGAATCTATTTATATTTATGTTGAACCTTGTTACTTTTGCAACTTCTTTTGCTTCCAGAAGAAACAGCGAAAATTTGTTTCAGATAAATGTATTATTGTAATTTTTATTTGGGATGGTTATGTTAAAAACTTAGTTTTGTGATGCAATTGAGTTGTTTATTCATTTGATTATGTTATTATTTTGCTTTAACTACAGTCCTTTTTTTTCTTTCAATTTTGCTTATCAACAATAGTTGAAAAATGTAAAAAGCAAATGGAAAAAAAAAAAAAAAGAAAAAAAAAGTGCCTTAGCAACAACAATATGGAGCCTTAGTTTCTCAAAAGCAATTATTGGACGGTGTGTTTTATCTTTTAATTTTCTTTAATTATACTTTCTATGTTATGAATACATAAGATTTTTGGAAATCTTTAGATGTATGGAAAGACTTTTTGAAGTTTATAAAATTTGTGGAAGGGAAGTTGCCTAGATTTTCCAGTCTTGATCAATTATTTCTATTTAACCGTTGTCTTCTTTTCGAGTAATTATAATTTTCTTCTTAGGTTCTTTCTAAATAGAATTAAGTTAATTTAAATCTAGATTAATCTGAAAAGTAAGCTGTCCAATCTTTCCTCCAATGCTCCCCATGGCATGCATGATGTGATTTCAAATTATGGTGCTGTAGTTTGAAGATTCTAAAAATTTTCAGCATCAGACCATGGGAAATTTACTTAACATAAGAACTACTGTTCTTGTTTAGGCTTTTAGCTTGATATGGCCTAGAATATCCTGTTTGTGGAACCGCTATTTATACTGAATTGTTGGAGGGAGGGAGCAGTTGAATCATGAGCTCATTTGAAAAGTACCGTTCGCTAGGCCAAGTTTGTGTTCTTTTCTGTGTTTTCCATGCTGGTAATTATACTTTGTATTTGGCATGCGCAGGCTAATCACAATTGGAAACTTGGAAGGTGCTGTCACTTTATTGCTTTCTACTTCTCCAGAGAGTCCTTACTTCTACCCAAATGCTCTACGTGCTGTTGCTCTTTCTTCTGCAGTGTCAAGATCTCTTCTTGAGCTGGCAGTTAAGGTGAGGGCTAACTTTGTTTTTTCTCTTTCTTGATTAAAACATGTGATTGTCTAGGTTTAATGATAATGCCTGTCTATTTTGGGTGCTATTCACTGCTCTATGATGATATAGGTCGTTGCTGCAAACATGGTCAGAACTGATCGGTCACTATCTGGCACTCATCTGCTCTGTGCTGTTGGGAGGTATCAGGAAGCTTGTTCACAGGTTTGGTTTGGTTTGGTTCTGTTAAAGAAATCCTTTTTTCAGTTTTCTTGACAAACCTCGAAAATAAAAATCCAACCCAATGGTTGTTTCTTTTCTTGTTTTGTGTATAACAGAATCTCTAGGGTTTTTTTGTTGTATATTTTTGTTATCCATGATTTTATATATATGTAGGTATGCATTTACCTATTTATGTCTATATTTGAAGCTTGTAGTGGCTAGTGTATGTATGTGAGCTCATGATTGAGTTTGATTTGTGCATTTCTGGTGGGTTATCAAGCTCAATAAAACATAGATGACTGACAAATCCAGGCTCATTGAATAAATAAGTACGAGTTTGAATTTATGTGAACTTTGCTCATTTAGCTTCCACTAACAAGCTTGATAAACACTTCATAAGCAAGCTCCACAAGATCATGTTTATCCTTTTAAGTGGAGCCCTTAAGTGTCATTATTTCTTAGCATTTCATAGAGCAGCTATATATCATGCTTAATTCTTGTTGTATGACTTTGACTGACGGTTATTTTAACCATATGCAGCTGCAAGATGCTGGATACTGGACTGATGCTGCTACTTTAGCTGCTGCACATTTAAAGGGATCTGATTATGCAAGGTTTATTTCTTTCTGGATTTTTTTTGCCTTCAGGGAGGACATTTTAGATTTCTCTGGCATTTAAAATTCCTAGAATTAGGATTTCTCTGTTTTAATTCCATAGATATGCTGAATTTGCCTGTGTGATGGTTTAACCATATGCCTTCCGTTCCTGTAATATGCTCATCTGCCATTTTGATTCCAAGTCGATGAAATTTTGATACCATGTATCAATTTGATATCTTCCTTGGTATTCTTAAACAGAGGGGTTGCCTTTATTTAACGTTGTTGTTATTGCAGGGTGTTGCAAAGGTGGGCAGAGCATGTCCTTCATGCTGAACACAACATTTGGAGGTACAACTGTTTTTCTTATTGTTCTTGTCCAATGCCTAATTTGCATTCTAAAGCTGAAGATGTGTATGGTTGGATGCAGGGCTCTTATTTTATTTGTTGCAGCTGGGGCAATCCAGGAGGCATTGGCAGCCCTCCGAGAGGCACAACAGCCAGACACAGCTGCTATGTTCATACTGGCTTGCCGTGAAATTCGCATGCAATTTATCACTAATTTAGGAGGTTCAGAGGATAAAACCAATGGTTCAGTGGTTGACTTGCCTGGTCTAAGCCCAGGAAATGATGATGTAATTGCAGTTGGTGAATATTTTGGGGAGTATCAAAGGAAATTGGTGCACCTATGCATGGACGCTCAACCATTTTCAGATTGAACCAGGGTAGGCCGAAGTAGTTTCGAAACATAGCGTGGGGTATTTTGTTGGAAAAGAACATACCACCTGAGGCAAGCAGAATGTTCATCTCTCAGTCTCGTATGACCCAAAGAATTTTCCTTGTATCCCAATCTGGCACTCAGAGAAGGCATGCCAATTTGTTTTGGAAGCAGTATCTACGGTGGTGAATGCTGATGAAACTGGCTGTTGTAGAAACCGTCAAATATGTTGTAAGCTGAATGTTGTACAAAGCTTCCATCCCTCAGGAGTGAGGGGTGAAATTTGTTGGCCATGGAAGACATTTGTTTGACTCATATTCTTTGATTGTTAGTTGCTCATCGTGGCATTTTCACTATGATAAAAATATACATCTCCTATATTTGATTAAATTTATCGTTTCTCCTTTGATTTCCTCTTAAACAATCTTTAAATAGTGGGAATTAGTTCATTTCGTTAGCAAGCGGAAATCATAAAGCATGGTAAGAAAAGCTTTAAGCAAAAAGTGGGAATTTCAGGAATGGATATGGTAATATATTTTCATGAAGAAATATGGATGATTGATGCGAACGCAACAGCGAAATTGTTTTTGAGAAATGGCAAAAAAACCTCGTAACCTAGTTAATCATACATGGGTGGGCACTTTCGAGTAGCGTACTGTGCAACTTGAAGACAGATTGCGACTAATATACGTCATTTCCCTCTCATGAGTAGGTTCAGTCAGGTAGCTTCTCTACCAGAGTAATGGAATGGAGGCTTAACTTCATCTCCAAGATACTTGCTCCACAAGAAACAACATTCTAGGAGCCATATTATAGCAAATTCACCAAACCCAGGTGATGAGCATGACAAAAATGCTCAAGTTTCTTACAACATGGGTCAGCCGCCAAAGCTTTTCCTTTAAGAATGCTGTTCAGCATTGAAAGAGCACTTGATACCCAGCAACATCCCCCCTCGTGTATCAATAAACTGACATGGTTTGGCTCAAAATTAAAAAAAAAAAAAAAAAAAAAAACTGACCAAATCTATAAGCCTATGTATGCCAGATACAGATGCCATTTAGATCTAGTAGAGACAAAATACCTTCAAGATCTTGAGAATTCAACGAAAGAATCTCCTCCGGCATCGTGCAGATCCAAGCTCCTCATACTCTGCCTTAGTCACACGCATTAATTCATAGTCAGGACTGGATGCTAGAAGTGAACCCCCTCGCCACACACCTAGGATTGGACTGTCAACATTCCCAAATAATTTACCAAATGGGAAGATATAGCTTTCAAAGACGTAAAACTTATTAGAAGGTGAGAGTTTACTCTTCTTGTGTTGTTATGTTGACTTGGTAGTCATCTGGGACAAGAGGGCGGAGATCCTTTTCTCTGAGTTTTTAGCATAAAAATATGAGAATAAATCAAAGTGGTCCCTCAAAGATGATATTAATACAGGCCAATCAGGGAAGTGATTGAGCTTACAGTCTCTCAACAAATCTAGGAAACAATGTGCTCCCACCGGTCAATATTATGCTGTTCAAGCACGAGATTTGAACACTTGTAAGTGGCATGAGCAAATCAAATTTGAGAATTTCAGATGCTTTTATAGAAATGTAGTTGAAAGAACATTAAACCACCTTTGGTAAAGTACAGGATGAAGATAAGGATGGCAGGCATTGACAGCTCTAACAATGCATTCCGCTAGTCCAGCCTCATTCATTCCTGAAAAGAAGAGACGGATTACCTTGTCACTTTATGGTTATTGAAGTACTAGGCAAAAAAATGGAACAACGTTCCCATTTCTTACATCATTGGTAATTTAAGCAAACACATCTTCTGAAGTGCTTTATTCTATATCCCATGCTCTAACAAACCAGACTATGGGTTCAGTGCTGAATTCCAAACTTCTGCCTCCGAACCCCAAATAACTACTAGAACATCCCTAAATTGGCTCCCATATAAAGTGGAAAACCCTAATTAATGTTCACAATTATCAAAACGAAAGAATATGATACACACCCAAATCTGCAGGTTGGAAGATCATCTCAGGAACAAGAAACCGCTCGTTTGTTAAGTCAAACTCCTGTAACAGGCAACCAAGACAATACTTTGAATATCACTTGAAATGAACAGGCAAAATCATCCACTTAATAAGAAAGAAAAACACTACATTTTTAGTTAAATCAACTCTCTTCCTCTCTGCCGTTTTATCCATAACTCCCAACTGATCTGTTTCATTCTTTGTTTCTATAGCTTCTGAAGGAGAGGCCCCATCGGTCAATGCAAGATGCCTCTTTGCTGCTTCAGGGTCTTTAACATAACCCTTTGTATGAGTAACACCATCAGGCAAGACATAAGTACATCTAAAAAGATTGTCTTTTCCATGTTTCCTGTAAAAACGGTCTACACCATTTCAAAATAGCAGCAGAACAAATTGCTTATTTATTTGCAGTGTTTTTAAAGCACACATTGCAAGCAAACAATAATAACCCTTACCATGAACAACACCATCACCATCAGGCAATAAATTAAAGTACATTCATAAAGATTTTCAACATCATTTCAAAATCGCAGAACACATTGCTTTTCATTATCCAGTGTTATAAAGCACACATTGCAAGCAATAAAACTAACTTGGGTATATACCTGGCAAACTGGAGATCTCTTTCAACATCAAGAGAAACAAAGCAAAGCTTCTCTTTAACATCGTCCATTAGAAGAGTCTCGTCCATGACATTAATGGCCCGATAGGAAACCAACTCCTTGAGATAATTAGTCAAAGCTTTCCCACCCAAATCAATTCTCTTCACCCCATAATTCAAGGTGATGTTCTGAAATACAGGCGACGCTTGCGTGAAAGAGAAGCCGCAATCCACCACCAAACTACACTGGGCCTCGGAAACCAGGCCACATGGACGGCAGCTGGTTTCGTAGAGGTGGACGAGGGAAGGGGAATCGGCGACGACGAGAGAGCTGAAGCCGAAGTCTTCGAAGACGAGCTCGTCGGTGGAGCGTTGGATGGAAGGGAGGGAAAAGAGAGGTTCGGTTAAGAGGAGGGAAGAAGAGGAAGGAGTGACGTGGAGGAGGGAGGTGAAGAGGTGGGACCAGATGTCGCGTTGGAGGTCGGGGTTGATTAGGTAGCCGCGGTCGATGGGGCGGCGAATGGCAGCGGAGGTTAGGTCATCGGGGGAGGAGGAGAAGGTGGTGGTGGGATGGAGGAACTTCTTGGAGGTAAGGGGGCGGTAGAGGCAGTTGGGGATGACGACGGCGGGATTGCGTTCACCTCCTTGGCCGGCTTTAATGAAGCCACCACCGTTGTCCAGTACGACAACGTTTGACATTTGGGGGATTGATGGAGATGGGGACAAATGTTGGATTCAGGTGGTGTTGGGGTTTTTAAGAGAGGTTTAACGTTTAGGGAAATGGCCGCTGCTGCTCTTCTGCTACCCTTCACTGCATCATCATCAATCATCATATAAAAGTAACAAATTTACTTACTTATCATTCATAATAATAATAAATTAACTTCATTTCCCAGATTTATTCTACCTGAATCAAACCCATGGTTAAAACTTAAAAGTATGCTTCTATTTTTTTTACAAATTTTAATTTTATTTTCTTGAAAAATGGAGTTAAAATAGGGACTAATTTCCTAAAAAAAATTAAGTATAAGAATTGAATTTTAAACTCTTAAAAATACAAATTCTTTGAAATTGAAAATAATTGTAATTTAAAAATTATTATTTTAACTAAAATGATAAAAAGATCAATTTAAAATTGGTGAAATTATCCTTCTATATAAAATAAATAAATGGTTTTTCATCAAAAACCTTGAGTAAATATAAAGAAAATAATTTTACTTAAAAATAAAAATAAATTATCAATATAGTATTTTGATGTCAACAAAACGGAAATTTTGATAAATAAAAAAGTTGTCACCCTAGTTATGATTTAATCAATAATAATAAAAATAATAAATATGATTTTCACATCATATCATGTTTACATGATTTATCTCATTTCTCTGTGACGTTTAGACAAAACTAAAAGGAAAACATGATACTTGCACTGCATAGTTTATCAAACGTATTATAATCATCGCACCCTCTGATGCAGGTGACGCTGTAAATACATGTAAACTCCAATGCAAGAATATTATATAATTCCAAAATACATCACCGAAGATGGTTGATGTGATAGTTATAATGTTGAACCATGATTACAATGTGTATTTTAGTAGGGCGGATAATAGTACCCTCCTGCCTGCCCCATGCCATTCACTTGTGGCATCCCATACGGCATCATTACCGGTTGTGCAGCAGCACCATAGTAGACGGAACTTGCTGTGATCTTGGCCAAACTTGATTGCCCTTGCATTCCATCCCTTCCGTATTGATTCCATAGCTGTTGCTCCTGCACCAGTAGCTGCTGCTTCTGCTCCATGTCCGCTATCTGCACATACGAAGGCGGTGGCACTGTAAGCGATGCGGCAAAAGGATCCTGCTGTCCTACTGGCTGCACTGTGCCATCCGGGGCAGGCAAAGCCAGCACTTGAGAAGCGGCCTTGCCAGGGCCAGGCATCGCAACACTACTTGCACTCCCACCACTTTGCTGACTGGAGCTCACATGCTGCCTCACCGCCCCCTGATCATACATGCCATTCAGTAACAACGGATCAAAACCACCTGCTAATCCAGCTTTCTGCTTCGATAAATTACTAGCTGACTCAACCAACGCCAATTCCCAATCCGCTTTACCAGTCTCAGCAGCTGGTGTTTGCCATGCAGAAGTCACCTCTGGCTCTCCATTTGAAGGAAATGCTTCCCACGAACCATTAGCATTTGAGGTGGGCGGTCCAGAGAATAAAGCCAACGCCAATTTGTTCCCTTGCTCATCAGCTGAAACCGCATCGTCCCTTAGATTCACAAGGTCCTCTGTAACCTGCGATGGGACAGTCTTAGGTTGTTCAGGTTCAGGTGGTGGAGGAGGTGGGTTATAATTCTCAGGTGCAGGAAGAGCCTTTATTTCATTCATGTTTGTTTCAGGCTCCTCCTTAACCGGTGGTTTCTCTTCCCTGATTCTCTCCGGACTCTTCCGGCCATTGGCCATTTCCTTCAAAAATCCTTCAAGTGTACCCAAAAGCTTATCCGTAATTCTCTGCACTTCGGGATACTCGGACGACCTAGCAATTCCAACATCCTTACACCAACCATAAAACCCAACAAGCTCATCAATCATCTTTGCAGCGCTAACATAAGCATCAAAACCCTTAACACAATCCACGTACTCCATCTCAGTAAACCTATCCAACAAAATTCCTAATGCTTCACATATCTCGACATAAAGCCCGAAACTCTCTTTCAAAATTTGATAAAGTGCAACAAGAACCAACCTGCTATCTTTCGCCATACCGGCTGGCCTACAACCCAACACTCTATCAAAAATCCTCAACAACTGATGCAGCCTCCCTACAACCCTCTCTGGCCTCATTTCCCTCATTGGTGTTCCCTCTTTCCTACCATCTTTTCTTAAAGAATCATTCAAATCACCATAAGACCTCGATCTCCTATCAGTTTCTCGGTCATAATCATCCCTAAATTCACCATACTCACGCCTATTCCGCTCATCTCTCTCAGCAAACTTGTCCTCCCCATCTCTCTTCTTCTTCTCAAACACCGAAAATTCAACCTTCTCATCCAGATACATAGCATAAAACCTAACAAAACCAGCATGATCCCACGAATTCGAATGCGCCTCATCCCTAAAATCAGACATATTCAAAACCCTCATCCCTCTCCTAGTTGCATACACAATCTCCTCTTCAAAACAAGGGTTCCCATCAACCAAAAGCCTATGAACAAGCATCAAAGACTTAAGTGCCACAATCCAATCATGGGTTTTACGCAATCTTTTCGACACCGTAGCGATACAAGCACTAATATAACCCCTAGAATATGATGTGAGGCTTATGATCTCCCGGAAATACTTCTCATCAGCCGGATCTTCATCATGGCTTGTGGCTTTCACCACCAAAACTTCCAGTTCCGGCGCTATGTTTCCCGCCACTTTGGCTATGCTTATACTCGTCTGATCCTTCACAGCCCCGATCGCTTTACGGATTGTGCTTGGCGCCATTAGAAAAACACCTTGCTTTCCTTTCTAATCTAAATTTTTTTATGTATCTTATATAAAGAAAGAAAGAACGATCAAATCTTTATGCTCCAAAACGAAACGTCTGCAATAAAAACTGAAACTGGCTTGTTCTTTTTGATAAAGAAATTATAAACTTTTTTATCCTTGAAAATCGAAACTTAAAAAAAAACTAAAATCGGGTCCCTTTTTTTTTTCTTCTAATATAGAATCTTGATCCAAAAACGAAATTGAAATTGAAATTGAAAATGAAAATGAAAATGGGGGTTTATCTGCGTTTACCTTTCAAGACTTTGTTAGATCCCAAAAGGTAGGAGAAGATCTATGAAGAATTTCAAGGCGGAGATGGTGTCCGTAACAGACGGTGGAGAGCGGACCCAAAAGACTTAACGGTGACTGTATAAATTTACTCTCTTTCTTTTCTTTTTTTTAGTGCAGAGATGAATTGGGAGTGAAGAATCTATTAAAGTTTCGTGATTGTCTCCATTTCTATAGCTGTGTGTGTTATACTCAAAAGCAGAGAGAGAGAGAGAGAGAAAAGGAGCGGGCAAAGATTTGCAAAAGCGCGTAATGGACGGCGAGATGCTTCCACCTATTAATATAATTAATTTTTTATTTTTAAATCTTAAATAATATATAATATTTGTTTTTAGAAGAAATAGTTACTTTTTAGGATGACTATTTAAAAATTTAAATCAAATTTTTTAAGATTTTTAAAAATTTATATACATTATTAGATATACTAAAATAAATAATATATAATACACATTTTACTCTCACAATTTATTATCAAAATTAATATAACATGTTATGGTAATAATTTAAGTGTTGCTTATATTTTATCAAAATATATTATTCTTTTAAACCATTAAATAGTTGGATGCAATGGTAAGTAATAAGTTCGAATATTGGAAATAATATTGTTGTAGAGGTAATCATACTTTAAACATGAACTGTAAAACGAAATAAAAAATACCAAAAAATATATTTTTTAGCTTTATAAATAAAATCAAAAGTTATTTTTTTGAAATAATAAGTTTAAAAGTTGTCATATATCTATTTTTAAATTAATTTATTCGAGAAAAAAATTAAAAAATTATTGAGGATAAATGACATGGTTTTTGTTAAGTCCTTTATCGAAATTTTTTAAATTGAAAAAATAAAATAAAAACATAAATTATTTGAAAAGACCAAATCAACAATATTCCTATAATGATGTTTCTTAGAATAAGAAAAATTCAAAATCAATAAAAAATAAATGTCAACCTCATTCTAGAATTTTACATTCAAATGTTAATATTTCATTCACTTCTTTTATTTATTGACTTTAATGATATTTTATTAATACTCTTTTTATTTAAAGAAATATACTTATAATTAAATTAGATGATGACATTGCTTAAATTCTTTTTTTATCTTTAGGGTATTAGTTCAATTGATATCAATAATATTGTCAGTGTAAAAGGATGTAAATTTAAGTGTATTAAATTACATTATCTTCTTATCTTAATATTAGAGAGAGGCTATGAGCATTTATAAACAATGTATCACAAAATAAAAATTAAAATTCGTAATACTACACTCATATAAAATGAAGTAAATAAAAAAAAATAATTTTTATTATAAAGTTGTTTTTCATCAAATAAAATTACAATGAAAAAGGGAGAGGCATGAATGCTCTCTCTCCTTTCTTTTCACGTTTAAGGAACCATTCAAAGCGACTTTTGGAGAAAACTTTGACATAAAGAAAAGGAGGTCAGACTGTTTAAAATTAATGAATTAATAAATGCTAACAAAAGTAATTTCAGTGTTAAATTAATAAAACTACTGCCCTAATCAATAAGTTTTTGTTTTAATTACTCAACTATAAAACTAATAAAAAAGTAACTTGATATTTTTTTATCAGTATAATAATAATTTTAATCTTCAATGTATATACTTCTTATCAAATCCACCCTAATTTTATATAAAAAAAATAAAAAATCTTTGAAGAATTTGAAAAACTCTAAAAAAAAAATAAATTAGACAACATTTTCAAAATAGATAAAAAAGTAAAAAAAAAAACCAATTGAATTTGAAGGTCTATACAATGTTGTGTTTTGCTCAACTTTTCTTTTTGAACCCTTATATAGAAACTCAAAATTTATCTTTGGTTCATCCTTTCTCGTACATTTCTCATACAAATTGGCTCCAAATTATGGATGAATACTATAATCGACAGCATCATCAACTTCACAATAATGACAACAATCACCGCTATTGCAACAACCCAACGTCTACCATGTCTGTTCAAATTCCCCACTTTCCATTTTGCCCGTACCTTCCTTACCATCACCAAAACGGCAAACCCTAATTACCCTTCCCACACCAACATCGTCGCCTTCTCCTCCTCCATACACCTATTGGCTCTTCGATCCTCGGTCTTGGACCTAATTACGACTATAATTATAGTACACTCCACCCTTAGCCCAATTGTTGTCATCACGAATCCACGCCATCACTTTCGGCATTAACATTTTTTGGTTTGCCAACTACTGAATCTGACTTGTACAATTCTCTATAACCAGTACTTCCAAGTGGGTTGGATTCAAAACCGAAGTTATCAGCTTTCTTATAGCCTTGGACATTGTTGCTTCATACTTGGGTTATTGAAAAATCTATCTTCTTAAACTTCTTTGAAAGAAATGAGTAAGGAGAATAGCTTAGCGAGACGATAAAAGATGGATTAAACTTAAGAAAATCCATGCAAAAGTTGTTACCAGTCAACCATGGAATCAATTGATCAAGACTTAGAAATAAAATCAAAACCCAACCTTAAATAAACACAACACTAGAAATGATTCATCTTTGCACCATAACCAAACTAACAACCTTATAAATCTAGTCAGAAAATAAACTTTTTATGTATAACTTAATTTGTTATGTATATATATATATATATAATTTTCAATTTTTAAAAAGATTTTTGAATTCTTTTATATAACATCAAGGCGAATTTAATAGAAAATATAAAAATGGAGGACTAAAATTATTATTATTATACTGACTAAAAAAAGTTTCATGTCACTTAACATTCTGGTCAGCAGAAAAAACAAATTTCAAAACGTTAGTGACCAAGTAGTTATGTTTTACAATTAAGTGACCAAAATGAAAATTATTCATAATTAAGTGTAACACCCCCTACCCGTATTCGTTGTCAGAATAAGGTACGAGGCATTACCAGAATTTACGAATTTTTTTTTTAAAAACCGAGACCATTCCAATTCAACATATTTTCAAAATAACTCATGCATATTTATAAGATAAATTTAACACATAAGCCATACCAATGGCTGACCTTACATTTATTTCATATTAACATTTATTTTATTAGCTTATACATGCCATTCATTTCCAAACTAAAGTTTCTTTAAATACCGAAATATTAGGGTTGATAGTGTGATGAGTCTCCCACCGATCCGACCTCCGAGCTCTTAACACTACAAAACAGGGAAAAAAGAAATAGGGTAAGCATTTTGTGCTTAGTAAGCCCATGTAACAAGAGTTATACTTACCTAGTATTTTCAATACAAGCGATAAACATTCATATACTCATTCAATGCATTATTACCCTAACATTTACAAACTCAACATTCAAGTTAGTTCAATAATTTCCATGTATCAATAATATATATATACTATGATTGATGAGCTCATCAATACCATGATTTCCATTTTTTTTTTTATATTTATCCCATTGAATTACTCGGAATTTCGATGGATTTTCAGAGGTACACTTTAGTGTACAAATTCGGGTCCGTCAATTCATATTCATGTGCGCACATTTTCATTTCAGAGAGCACACTCCCGCGAACCTCATCTTTACAGCGGGATTACCAGTCCAGGCTAAATCCCCTGTAATATAAACTCATAGAGTATTGTCGGGATTACCAGTCCAGGCTAAATCCCCTGCAACGACAATTACTCTAATGAGCTTGGATCTGAATTACCAGTCCAGGCTAAATTCAGACCCTAATTCGGATTACCCGTCCGGGCTAAATCCATTTTCCACATATTCTTCGGGAGGGCTATATCAGGATAGGATCACCCGTCCGGGCTAGATCCTTTTTCACCGTCAATTCCTTTTTAGAGATCCATCGAATTTTCCTTTCATTCAACCGGGTTTCTTTCCCTTTTTATCAAATATATCAATGTTTCATCAATCTTCATACAATGAACATTCAAATTATATTCACATCAATAACATACATTTCAAGAATTTAAGAATATAATTCAAGTTACATGAACTTACCTCGTTATCAGTTCGTTTACAAAATCTACTAATCCGGAACTTTTTCCTTTCCTCGATCTAGCTTCGTATTTGAGTTTTCCGAATCTAAATAAATAAATTCAATCATCAATTCAATACATTTCATGTTCACATGTAGCATTTTCTATAATTCTATTATTATTTTTAGTTTATTCAAAGTTGTCTACTTGAGTCACAGTCACTAAATTATTTATTTCTCGAGCTACAGAGCTCCAAATTAAGAACCGTTAATTTTCCCTGAAACTAAACTCATATTTCTTTCTACCATAAAATTTCCAGAATTTTTAGCCTAGCCAATTAGTACAGTTTATTCATCAAAGTTACCCCTGTTCTGCTGTCTGGCAATTCTGACTCTTCTTCACTAAAAATTAATTATCTCTTCATACAGAAATCAGATGGTGTTCCCGTTTATTTCTATAGAAAATAGACTCGTTCAGGATTCTAAACATATAAATTTAAGCCCCTAATTATTTTTCTTCAATTTTTGATGATTTTCTAAAGTTAAAACAGGGGAACCCGAATTCATTCTGAACCAGTCTTACAAAAATCTATATATCTCAAAATACAGAACTTATTTTCTTTCCTTGTTTCTTTCATATGAAAATAGACTCAATAAGCTTTAATTGCATATCTCACTCAACTTCTAATTCCACTTCTACGATTTTTGGTGAATTTTCAAACTTACTCTACTGCTGCTGCCCCAAAACTGTTTTCTTATAGCTTGTTTTACAATTAAGTCCTTTATCCAATTCTAACTTCAAATTCTTTCAATTAAACCACTAATTCATCATTTTATTCATCATATGCTGTATTCAAAAACTCTAAAACTTCAAAAAATTCAACTTAAATTCATCAAAACTTTGTTCTAAAACTTATAAAGTATCAAAATTAAAAGAAAAGGACTAAATTAACTTACCAAATTAAACTCCAAGCTTCAAACTTAAATTTTCCCTTTTTTTCTCTCTTTTCTCTTTTTCTTCTTTCCTTCACGTTTGCTCTCTGTTCTTCCTTTGTTTTATCCTTTTGTTTCTTTTCTCCTTTCTTTATATATATATAATAATATAATATAATATAAATATAATATAATAATATACAAAAAAAATCTCAGATTTTCTTCAATAAACCGCCTCAATCTAGACAAAATGGCTTAATTGCCATTTTGGTCCTTTATACTTTCTTTTAATTTATAATTAAACTTTTACTTTCATTTCAATTTAGTCCTTTTCATTTAATTACCTACCCAAACATTAAAATTTTCTAACGAAAGTTTAATACCACATTACTAACATTTTATAAATATTTATAAAATATCTCCTATCATATAAAAACTCATGCAAACATATTGAAATAAATTTCTATTTAAATCGGATTTATGGTTGCGAAACCATTATTCCGATAAATCTTGAATTTAGGCCATTACATTAAGTGACTATGGCTGTAGTTTACCCAAAAATATCAACTCGCATAGCATCGGGTAAAATACCCAAAAACTAATTTAATTACGGAAAAGGGCCAGTTTCAAAAATATTTATAGAAAAAGGGACGTTCCCCCCAAAACGCGTCCATGTCAGTGCGTTTTGGGGGGAAACGACAGTAAAGCGCGCCCCTGGGGACGCGCTTTGCTGCTGAATCACCAAGAAAACACGCTGACGTGGACCGTTTTTGCCCTCCCTCCCCTTCCAATTATAGTATGATATTCTAAGGTTTCTGGGCTAAGGTAATAATATATTTAGGGTTTTGGGCAAAATATATTAGCCCAAAAAATTAATTGAATTTTGTGACAGTTGTATCTGGCAAAATAATTTTGAGAAGACATTTCTGAACAAACAGTGGCCAAAAACGCTTCAAGAAGGATGCACTGTCAGCAGGAGTACTGAAAAGAGCTCCCACGTGGACGCTCTTTTGCTACAGTAGTCTCCGACAAAATTAATTTGAGAAGACGTTTCTGAACAAACAGTGGCCAAAACGCTTCCAGCAGGGTGCACTGTCAGCAGGAGTACTGAAAAGAGCTCCCACGTGGATGCTCTTTTGCTACAGTAGTCTCCGGTAAAATTAGACTATAAATCAGCCAAATTTCATTCTCAGGTTGCATAAGGGAAATTGAGGCAAAAGAAAAAAAACTAAAAATGAGTGAACGTATTAATGCTGTTATTTACTACGATGGTGAGGTTTGTGACACCGAAAATGGTGTTGTTTTCTTATCGAAGAACACAGCGCAACTGAGTTTTAATCGGAACGTCAATTTAGTAGAACTTCGCAAAAGAATTAGGCGTAAAATATTCGAAACAACGCCAATGAAAGTTCAATCTATTAAGTATAGATTTTGCGCTTCAGTTGATCCGGTGAGATATGAGTCATTCAACATCAAAGGTCCTCGGAGCTTTGAGGCAATGGTGGAGTCTCATCATGCCAGTGGATCACCCTATCTCGAGGTATATATACAATTTTCATCTCCAAGTGATCTTTCTGCGACCTCAACATCTACTACTGTTCAAGGGGAATACACGACCCCAAGTCGACACTCAGTTAGTGGGAGGCAAAACACGGAAGTGCCCGTATTCGGTGGTAGTATGGAAAACATAACCCCTGCACGATACTCGGTTGGCGGATGGGACATGCATATCCGTCCTTCGACGTCCGATGATAGAAATACGTATTGGGGGACGTCATCAACTTCTAGTGGTTGGCAATCGACATATGATTGGGAACGTTACGAAAGATGTTTAAGGAGGGATAATGTACTCCCCACGACATCCACCGGTGAGGGGCCCTCGTTTGTTATAGGTTATGGAGGGTCGGACGATGAATCCGATGTGGATCCACCTCGGGAGTCCGGGCCCGATGGTGCAGAAGTTGGATTATTTTCTGAACTGGAGCCTGTTCCAATTGTACCTGAAGATGTTGAGGGCGGTTCAGACGAAGAAGAAGAAGATCCACTATTCAGGGCGTACTCGCTTCCAGCCCACATGCATAATGTCGATCTATCTCAAGATGATGCATTGGAGTTTCCTGAACTACCACACCGGACGCGTGACCGTACAACTTCTTCGTTGGATTCAGACCAATTAGAAGTTGGTAACCAGTTTTACAACAACAATACTTTTCTTGCTGCATTGAAACAATACAGTATCAGGAACGGGTTTAACTACAACATGGTTAAATCCAAGCTCGATAAGTACGACGCGAAGTGTGCAGTGCAAGACGGTACATGTTCATGGAAAATCATGGCGTCGTTGAGGAAAAGGACAGGCTTGTGGGAGATCAAAAAGTACAAAGGTCCACATACATGTCTTGCCGGTACAGTACCACTATATGTTCAATATTTTTGAATAATACTAATATTATGTAATGTTGCATTATTTAACGTACTTCGTTGACAGGTGTTACACAAGATCATCCGAAGATGGATTCAGACATGTTGGCTGACTTAATAATCCCGACGGTGAAGGTCGATCCCAAGACTACAGTGCCGGCCTTAATTGGCAATATTCGTAGCCAATTGGGGTACACACCCTCTTACAGAAAGGCTTTGATAGCCAAGCAGAAGGCGTTAGAAAAGTTGCATGGTCGGTGGGACGCTTCATATAATGAAGTGTGGCAGTGGTGTCAGGTGCTGGAGAGATATGTCCCAGGCAGCATAACAGACCTTGAAACGGAACCGGCGTACTACAACGATCGTTTGCTCCGTGGATGCGCAGTTTTCAAGCGTCTGTTCTGGACATTTAAGCAATGCCGGGATGCCTTTATATACTGCAAGCCATTGGTACAAATTGACGGTACCTTTATGTATAGTAGATATACGCATCGACTATTGCTAGCTGTGGCACAAGACGGCTATGGGAGAATCCTTTCGATTGCGTTCGTAATAACACCGGGGGAGTCAGCTGATGACTGGGACTTCTTCCTATCTAGGTTAAGGAGGCATGTCTGCCCCCAACCTGATATATCCGTTATATCGGATCGGGACCCTGGCATACTAGCCGCAATAGAACGCCAGGGAAGCATGTGGCATCGCACACACCATCGATATTGCTTAAGGCATGTTGCATCAAACTACTATGGGCAACATCGATCTAAAAGTCAGTGACGGCAAGTGACCAATATGGGTATGAAATATCTATTAATATAATTTTGTTTGTAATATTCAATTTATTCTCAATTAAAGAGTGGTATGTAATATTCGCTATCAACGTATATTGGTAGGGTACGAGATTAATAAAGATCGTTTTCAGGAGATGTTGGCGAGTTTGCGCTCAGATAACGACGAAGGCACAAACTACCTGTGCAATATTCTTTTCGAACAGTGGACACAAGCATACGACGGTGGCCTACGATATGGTCATATGACCACAAACCTGGTCGAATGCATAAATTCTGTTCTAAAAGGAACCCCGTCATCTACCGATTACATCGGTTGTGCGAGAGACATATTTTCGTTTAGCGGCACTATTTTCGAAGCGAGCAGCAAGTTGTAGAGGGCAGATGCAAGGAGGCCATGTATGGAGCCCGAAGGTGTTGCAAGAAATAAACAAGGGGAAGGCACAGGCCAATACCATGCACACAGTGTGTCACGATCGCGACAACCTATGGTTTCGTGTCACGGAGTTTGACAAATCGAACCAAGGTATTGTTGGTGGGCAGTATCGTGTACACTTGACAAATATGACCTGCGACTGTGGGATATTTGATACACTTGGTTACCCATGCGCTCATGTACTTGCAGCTTGTCAGAATCTCCGTCTTGATCCCATGAGTTATGTCGGCGAAGTGTATAAATTAGAAAACATGTACAACGTGTGGAGACACGTATTCCCACCAGTCCCAGATGAACGTAAGTGGCCGTTGGTATCGCTTGCACCGTATAAGCTGTTGCCGGATAAATAATTGAGGCGCAAACCAAAAGGTCGACCTTACTCGAGTAGAATACGCAACAATATGGATATCCGAGAAACGAGCAACCAAAGTAGGCTGTGCGGATGGTGTAGGAACCCGGGGCATACATCTCGCTCGTGTCCAAATCGAAATAGTTGATCGTGTTCTTAGCTTTTTTGTCTATTGGTGGCTATGTGATTTCTATTTTTTTTGATGAAAACGGTGAACTTTTGTACAAGAACTTTTATTTATTTAAGTTATTAAAATTAAATTAAAAATTACAAAAAAGTAAAAAACAACGTTTTAATTTATCAAAAATAAAAATTAAATTACAATAAAAAAAAAAACTATTATTTTATTAAATATATTAAAACTAAATTACAATAAAAAAATTAAACCATTTCTATTTTATTAAAGATATTAAAATTAAATTACATTAAAATAAATAAAAATAACTTTTTCTTTTATTAAAAAATAAAAATTAAATTACAATAAAAAAATAAAGAACTGTTATTTTATTAAATATATTAAAACAAAATTACAATAAAAAATTAATCAATTTCTATTTTATAAAAGATATTAAAATTAAATTACATTAAAATAAATAAAAAAATAAAATTTTCTTTTATTAAAAAAATAAAAATTAAATTACAATAAAAAATAAAGAATTGTTATTTTATTAAATATATTAAAACTAAATTACAATAAAAAAATTAATCCGTTTCTATTTTATTAAAGATATTATAATTAAATTACATTAAAATAAATAAAAAATAACTTTTTCTTTATTAAAAAAATAAAAATTAAATTACAATAAAAAATAAAGAACTGTTATTTATTAAATATATTAAAACTAAATTACAATAAAAAATTAACCCGTTTCTATTTTATTAAAGATATTAAAATTAATTACATTAAAATAAATAAAAAATAACTTTTTCTTTTATTAAAAATAAAAATTAAATTACAATAAAAAAATAAAGAACTGTTATTTTATTAAATATATTAAAACTAAATTACAATAAAAACATTAATCCATTTCTATTTTATTAAAGATATTAAAATTAAATTACATTAAAATAAATAAAAAATAACTTTTTCTTTTATTAAAAAAATTAAAATTAAATTACATATAAAAATAAACAACTTCTATTTAATTGAAGATATTAAAATTAAATTACAAATACAAATAAACACAACTTTTATTTTATTAAAAAATTATATTACAATTAAAAAATAAAAAAGCCAGTCCGAATCAGTGTTGATGCCGGTCAGAATTAGTGCCACACGGGGGTGGTCGGCGGTAACGTGCTGGATTCCTTTTTCTTCTAGCTTCCAGCGGGGGTCGTGGAACTTCAGGCGGGGATTCGGGTTCCTCCGGCAGTGGGTCTGGTTCTGGGTGTTGCGAGGATGACCCACCTTGATAAAATAACGACCCTGGAGGTGTTTGCATAAACCACGGCGGGGGTGTCTGAATCCCGTATGGCGAAGGAGCTTGGTAGAAAAAAGTGCTCCCCGACGGCGCCTCATCTGATCCCACACGCGACGACGGCCTCAAGATCGGCTCGCTAGCGGGAGTAGTCGGGAACGGACTCAAACCCGGCCATGCATTCCAACCTGGGGTCGGACTGGGAAAAGGAAACATATATGGGTTAGAATACATATAAGGGGTAGGGTACGCACCTGGCATAAAGGGTAAAGGCTGTGATGTCGGTGTCGTCGGCTGAACTGATGGGCCCGGTGACTGTATCGGCGCTGTTGATGGCCCCATCTCATCACTTCTTCTCCTTGGATTTAAAGGGCCCCGACGTTTCCTTCGTTCACGAAGTTGCCGTCGCCTCTATTTTTCCGACAACAGATACGGCTTACCATGGATCCTAAATCATGGCATGTATTTCGGTATGCACGCTAACTCAGGAACGATGATCGGTTCCCGAATAGGTAAATAGTCATACCGGTTCTCCCACGTCTCGATATCTGCTGACCAAAATCTTGGCCAATCCGTGTGCAGCTACCGTAAGTCCACTTTGTGCTCATCATCGAGCACCTCAGGTGGCACGAGAATCGGTTGCCGGAATCCAAATTGTCGCAGAACCTGATCTGACTGGTGCATCTCCACGGTCGCATAAGTGATCAATGGGACCTTCACGTGCCAACTGTTCGGATTTTGGAAGAACTCCTTCAGAATTACTGCCCGAATTTCTGGATCCTCGTACAGTGTCCATTGAAACTATATTAACATTACCAAAATATTAGTTATATACATAATACTAGACACTAAATACGAAATACTAAATTATAAATATGAAATTCGAAACTTACTTGTGATTCCGACCGTTGGTCCAATAGAAGCCGTATATCTTCAAGCGAGGTAGGTATTCCAACATGACTCACCGAATGGTTCCACCTAATTAAATAAATTTTTAGCATACAATTATACTATAAATCTACGAAATAATTGTAAAATATAATATAATAACCAATTTTGGCCTGGCCTGTCAGAAGCAACTGAGGCCCAATACGGACTAAAGGCCCAATCAATAAAAACAACCCAATTTAGCCCGAGCCCGAATCAGAAACAAAAAAACAAAATAAGCCAAAAAAAATCCAATAAAAATAGTCCATGCCTCGAAAGCAACCCACGCGCGCCACTGTCAGCTACCACCATCGCCCATGCCTCGATCAACACCCGCACGCCTCCGCCTTTGCCCATACCTTGCAAACGGAGAAAGACGAAGCAACAGAGAACGAAGTAAAAAATAAAAAAATCTGCAAATCGGTTATAAAAACCAAAGGGAAACGCTTCGTATTCATCTCTTCTTCCCCCAGACGCATTACCAGAAAATACAAAAACCAAAAGCAAAAATCTTTGTAAATTTGGTTATAACAAAATCGAAGCAAATCTTGTAGTAAGGGTCCCCTTTTTTACGAACACTCGAGAAATACAACAAGAAAAGAAACTTGAAAAGGTGTTTTTTAGTTTGGTTGTTCGTCTTATTTTCTGTTTGATAATATCGTTGTGTTTCATCTTTCTTTTTCTTAAAAATCTTTACAAACAAAACAATAAGACAAACCATCAGTGACAAAAAGAATGAAAAAGGGGAAAGGGAACGTTACCTGAACCCACAGACGCGCCGGAGAGCCCATTTCGTTGTCGTGATCGGGTTCGAAAACGGGCTTCAAAGGTGTCTCGAATCGGAGGCCGGACGCCTCTTTTGCGCAACGTTGGCCACCGTATGATGGGGGTGCGACGGATGGCGCGATGGGCGGTCGAAAGGGGAGATCGATCGTCGATTGAGAGGAGAGAAGAATGGCCGTCGTTTTTTGTATTCTTTGAAAAGGGGGAGCTCTTTGCCTTTTCATCCTTTTTGAGAGAATAAAGAAAGGAAAAGCTTTAGGTTTTTTTGTTTTTAATACTTCTGGGCTTAAAGTTTGAATTGAAACAAAGCAGGATTTGGGTTAAATTCATTTGAATAAAACGGCGCCGTTCGACCTTCAGGGATAACTGCGCATATCCCTCTAAAGGGATATTTGCGCGATGATCCCCTCTCCCTTTTCGCGCAACTGATTTCAGCCCAATTTAAATTTTTTATTCGCCCTATTAATTTTATTTTGCTTTTAATTTAGTCCGCGTCCATATCATTTTGAAAAGATGCGCATCAAGGCCTGGGAAATTTATTCGTCCGGTCCTCTTTATTTTGCGCTCGTCCTATTTAAGTCCACACCTTTTTATTTTATGTATTATGGTTTCAACCCCTCAATTTTATTCTAATTTCAACTTGGTCCTTCTTCATTTATTTTTGTAGTTATAATATTATTATTATTATTAACAGTAACATTATCATCATGTCTTATTCCCTTTCTATTATTATTTATTATATTTGCCACTACTATCATTGCATTATTGTTGTCTTCTTTATTATTACTACGTTTATCACTTTGTTATTATTACCTTCATTGTTATTGATATTAATAATGTATTATTCTTTGTCACTTATTACCATTATTTCATTCTTATTATTTATTACTATTATTTCATCGTAATCATTACTATCATTGCTATCACTATCATGATTGCTATTACTATTATTTTACTACCATTCGATTTATTGCTATTCATTTTACATATTTATTCTTTTTACATTATTACCAGTGGAGTCGCCATGATATCTATTTGCAATCTATTGGCTTTTAAATTTTCATTTTTATATACATATTATCCTTGTATTGAATTTCAAATTCCAACACATTCAAACATTTTCTAAATACTTCATTGCATTAAAAATAAACGTTGAACCAATTTTAAGATTGCGTATTTGAAAAGCAAGGCAATATTTGCGTGTTTAGAAGTACGAGAGATTACATCCTAACGTGCTGGGTGTTGATTTTTCGTTCAACTAAATAACCAAATACCATTTTCATATGTTTTGAAGATCAAAGATGATCTCGATGTCAGAGTATAAAGGTGCTATATCTTAACGTGTTGGGTATGATACTTTTATTCCATGGAAACGAGATAATCTTGAGATTCAATCCCAATTTAACGAACTCTCTTTTAAATTTTTACCCAAGATATTTTCAAGTTTTCAACATTAGGACAACATCAGTCAATTTGGTACAGATTTTGGGCGTTGCAAGGGTGCTAACCCTTCCTTGCACGTAACCGACTCCCGAACCCATTTTCTCAGATTTCGTAAACCCAAAATTCTTATTTTAATAAATCAAAATGCTTTATTAAAATAATCCATCTCAAGGTGATCCGATCACACCTCGAATAAAAGATCGGTGGCGACTCCCTATTTTTAAAAGTCGATTCCCGTTTTCAAAAAAATGGTTACGACATATAACATTAAATTTACCTCGTTATCAGTGGGAATGAATATGGGTGGTCGAGTTGAGGATGTAAAAATGGAAATCGAAACCATGCCCATGACTGTAGTAGCGATAGGCAACCTCCGATTTTTACTTTACTCGGCCGCGTCGCCCCGCACATCTCCCGATACAACCTCGATAGCACGTCAGACCCCCAACTCAATTCACCGGCTGCTCTGAAATTAACAAGTTTCAGCAGCCATCTCAGGTGTACGAGGTTTCTAGAAAGGTCCGGCATCAGATAGCCTCCAATTATCTGAAGAATGTATGCCCGAGCATACCGTATTCTTTCTATTTCGGTCGAACCCTCATTCGGCTCCGGGAATGTGTCTCGTAACCAGACCATCTCGATCCGAGCTCCTTGAATTTTATCCGGAATGGCACCTAGAAGCTCGTAGCATATGGCTCCCCAATCACCAGAAGTTGCGGACCCGGTGACTACCGACCCGTCCACCGGAAATCCCAACTGCAACTGCACATCTTCCAGAATGATGGTACACTCTCCGCATGGAAGATGGATAATGTGCGTCTCGGGTCTCCACCTCTCTATCAACGCACTGATCAAAGGTGGCTCCAACTTGAACCCCCGGCTTATCGTGGCCACGTGCCAAAAACCCGCTTCCCGCAGGTAATTCTCGATCAACGGCGATGGGGAACCATGCATGTTGCGAATATAACATTCCAACACCCGATCTACAGACTGTTTAACAAATTATAAAATAAAAATTAATTAAAATTGCATAGACTTAAAAAATATTAAATAACATTGAAAAATTAAAATTAAAAACTTACCATTTTCAATTGCTCGACGGAGATGTGCTTGCTGTCTAGACGAAGTAATTCCCCGGCCATTTATAATACGATTAAAAATTTTAAAAGTTTCAAAAAAATATATTAAAAAAATAAAAAAAGGGCTTTTTTGTAAATATTAAAGGACCATTTCGAAATTTTAGAGGAAGTTTGAAGGACTTAAAGAAAATTTTGAGAGGAATTTGAGAGGAATTTGAGAGAAGAATGAGTAAGGATTAAAGTGTGAAAAAAATAAAAGGGTTGGAGAGTTTTTATAGGTTTTTTTTTACCGTTGGGCCCCCAACAGTTAAAAAAATTGGCCTTTTTTTTACCGTTGCAGGGCTAAAGCGCGCTCCTGGGGACGCGCTTTGCTCGTGTTTCACCCAAAACACGCTGACGTGGAAGTGTTTTGGGCTGAAACGGCCCTTTTCCGTAATTATATTAGTTTTTAGATATTTTTGGGTAACATTTTCACGGAGGACGTAAACAGTGAATTATATAGCAGAAAAGAAAATTTGAAGGCTCAATTCTTTTCTCTCTCTTCTTTTTCCTTCCCCCACAATTTCAAGGATCAATTCGTTGCTTATTCCAACTGTGTCTGTCATTTTCTCCGAAAGCGAGTGAACCCAGTTACTATGTTCATCCTCCGAGTTCACTCGGTGGACACCGAGTTACCCCTCACCGACGCCGAAGAAGTCGAATTCTATACCATCACTTCCCTATCAAACCCTAACCCTAAATTCCGCGAAAGGAGAGGGATCGTTCACCTCTATCGGAAGGCGTCTCAGAGCTCCCTCCCAAATCCTAGTTCTCGCTCCACTTCTCTTTTTGTCGTCGCCGTCCCTAAGTACCTATCCGCTGCCGATTTCATCCGATTTGCTGGCTCCCACATCGAGAATATCACCTACATCCTCTTCATCTGGTATCATTCATCTTCCTTTATCACACTTCCTTTTTTATCATTTTGATCCCAATTTGATGATTTCTTTTCACTTTAAAAAACCCAATTCTATCTTTGCATTATACTTACGCTTATAAGAAAAAAAAAGAGGGGGGGTTAAAAATTTCTTTTTCGTTAATGCTCGATGTTTTTTTAATATTAGGAATGATGGAATGGAAGATAGGTATAGCGTATTAATAGAGCTAGCTGCCCAGTCGGCGGCCGATGCATTCTATTTTAGCTTGAATGGGAAGCGGTTTTCACCTGCTGAGGTTGGTAAACTTTGCCTCAAATTACTTCGTTATGATCCTCTTTTGAATAACAATTTTGATTAACGAGTTGTGTTTCTTTTAGGCTGAGTTATGTCACATCCTTTTTACGCATTCCGTGGAATACACCGAATTGGGTGAGATTGCAAGCACACCTCCTGTAGGATTCACCGAGTTGCCTACTTGCCCCATTTGTCTTGGTTAGTATAAGGCCTAAATTACCCTATGCATCTTGTCTGTTCATGTTGTTATATATTTATGATATTAATTTCACCTCTCTTTTTTTGTTTGGTGTATGGCAACAGAGAGATTGGACCCGGATACTAGTGGGATACTTAGTACATTTTGTGACCATTCATTTCAATGTTCTTGTACTTCAAAATGGACTTACTTGTCCTGTACAGTAAGCTAGCTCTTGGTTCCTTGAATAATTTTTGCACTTTGTATGTATTAGTGTCTGTTATCCTTTTAGCATGATCCAGGAGAAGCTTACTTTTTTCTTTCTTTGGGTATGGATTACTACCATTGCATCTGCATCTATTAGGTTTAGGACACATGTTACTTAAAATTGGTATTGTTGCTATTTTTTATATGGATTAATGTTTTAATCAGTATTATGTGTGTTGATAGGTCTGCCGATTTTGCCAGCAGCAAGAAGAAAATCCAGTCTGTTCCATTTGTGGATCAGGGGAGAATCTTTGGATCTGCTTGATATGTGGTTTTATGGGGTGTGGAAGGTAATGCATTATCAGCTGATCGATCCTTATTGTGTTAAAAATCTTTTATCAATATCTAAGCGCAGTTATTTTATTTATGTTTTGAATTTTTTTTTATATGAATTTGTGCTCTTTTATGTTTCAACCAACTCTTTTGTGGCCACTGCAGATATAAAGAAGGTCATGGGGTTAGACATTGGAAAGATACACAGCATTGCTATTCCCTTGAATTAATATCACAACAAATATGGGATTATGTGGGTGATGGTTATGTACATCGTTTGACTCATTCAAAAGTTGATGGCAAACCAGTTGAGATCAACTCCCGTTGCACATCAATTGAAGGAACTTGTCATTCATGTGGCTATGGTGATGATTCTGGAATTAATGAGGCCATCTATAGCAGCAAAGTTGAAGCGGTATATTGTCCTTATAAATAACTTCTGGCTGGTTATTTTTCAATGATAAGTTTTTAAACTAGTTCAATGGAAATCTTAACTATGTTATTTTTTTAAGTTTAACAGGTTCCCTTGAATGAGAAACAATTTCATTATCATGCTTTGTGATTTGGTTTTGAAACTTTGAGTTTTTGATATATAACAAAATAACTGCCATACTTCACGTGCAATGTGCTGACTTTGACATAAGTGCCAATGAACAGGTTTTTGATGAGTACAGTCGGCTTCTGGCTACTGAGTTGGAGAAACAAAGACAAGTAAGAGTAACACTGATGTTCTTTTAATTTGTAGTATTATGGATTTCCTTCACTGTTATTGTGATTGTGTCCTACTGGTGCTATTGTGGCTTTTTTACTGTGTTGAGAACTAGTATTTATCTTCTGTTTTCACTCCCCTCCCCCAGAACTATGAATCTTTACTTGCTGAAGCCAAAGGCAAAAGAGATAGTACCATTGCTGAAGCAGTGGAGAAGGCTGTGACATCCGAGATGCAGGACATCCAAAGCAAACTGGATAAGTGTACAGAGGAAAAAAATGCTCTTGCTGAGGTGTGTTTCAACGTATTCTGATATACAAATTCTCTATGCGCTTAACTGTGCAAACCATTTGCATAATTGGTTCTTTTATAACATCACCATTATCAGTTGCACAGTTTGTAGCATTTGTAACCATCTGAGTTTTTTTGTCACAGATCAACCGTAAACTCATAAAAGACCAACAAGTTTGGCACGTAAAGGTCAAGGAAATCGAAGAGAGGTACTCTTGTTTCTTGCTCAAAGGGGCAAAGCTTGCTACTAGTCCACATTCAACTCATTTTTGTATTTACCTTTTTTTTTTTTTTTGAATTATTTATTCCATCCATTGCTTAGTTGCTTGTCTTTTGTCTCTCAGGTATTACCTTCTGACTTTTTTCTTGTATTTTTCTTACGTGGTTATTTTGGTTTTCATTTTAGGGAAGCCTCTGAATCGAGGTTAATGGATGAGAAGATACTTGATCTGGAAGAGCAGGTAACTTAATGGCTTAAGTTTATATGCATCTATGCAATTGCTTGAGATAACTGGCTTTGAGAGTAATTATTTATCATGACAGGTACGTGATCTTAAGGTCTATATCGAAGCTCAGAAGACACTTACTGACATGACGGATTCAGATAGCATCAAGGGAGGAACGGTGTTGCCTGTTCCATCAACGCAATCATCCTCGACTAACACCAGGAGGCACAAGAAAGCAGGCCGAAGGCGGAATTAGGTTAATGGGATATCGCCGGGGAAAAGAACAATCATGTTTTTTATTGTACAGTTGAATAATTCGTAGATACAGAAAATGAAGATAATATGGAAAATTTAGGCGGCCTGGGTAAGTGTTTTGACATAAGAGTTTTATACCCAGAATTTGTTTAGATGTGTGAGTTATATTGATTATTAACCGCGAAGCAAGTAAAAGAACATGAATCTTGGCATGAGCAGAAAATGGTTCCAGCCAATGGCATGGAACGTGATCGGGGGTTGGAAGATTTTACCATTAATTTCTCCACTTACGAAGGATTGAAACAACTTTTAGCTCTATCATGTGGCGCAAATGGGGGATTTCTATTGGACCATGCGCTTGTGACAAGGTTGAGCGGAGATTAAATTTTTAACATGTTATAAAAATGTCCAACTATTATGTAGTAACCAAATGGTCATTAGAATATGATGATCTGACAACTTAAAATTATAAATTTTTATACCAACTTAGATGTCATTTTATCTATATCCATTCGAAGTGTACTCTTTTTTAAAAATTTTATTATATATTTTTAATTTTTTTTAAAAAAATTAATTGCATGAATATCGAAACATATAGATCAAATACTAATATGAATTGTAACAACTAAAAATATTTCCACAAAAAAAAAGTCATGGAACTGATTTCCCACCAGCACTTTTTCTTTCTCTCTTTCTTTTTACCTTTCAAGTTCATGATATCTTATTATAATCAAGAAATTTTCTTTCAACCAAATCATCAAAAAAAAAAAAAAAAAGAAAAGCTATTGAAACCGAAAAATTTGCAAATAAACCTCACAGTTAATCAAGTAAAAACAAAGAAGAAAGCATATAAACAAGGCGATTTAAACCTACAAATGAATTATTTAAACCTTTGATAATCATCTTCTTGTTATGCACCAGCTTTTAGCAGAGGAAGATCAACTTCAGATATTTCTCGTTAAGGGTATTTGGGTTTAAGGTATGCGTTCATTGATGCAGTTGACTATCTTAATTCAATGTCAAAGTGTAATGGGTTGCGGATCAAAACCTGTGGTGAATGCACACAAAACGTTCTATAGAGGTCAACTAATTAAATGGGGTTCATTTAATTCACTTAAACTAGCTCACTCCATAAAACATATGGAGAAGCTTATCTACTTGACATCTTGTTAGCACAGTGAAACACTCTAGTAAAACTAGAGTTACGAAAATAATTATTATAAATCGTAAGGGATGAAGATATATATAGAGCTTAAAATTTTTAGGAGATCTTATATATAAATACTAATCTTATATATTGATATAATTCGATCTATACAGTTGGATCTAGGGAGTTTAACTATAAATAAATGTTGATAGAATTTTTGCTCATTTTATTTCATTTCAGTGCTTTAAAAAATTTCTAACAAGAATTTTTGATTATCAAGAATAAATTTTACTTAAACAAATTTGAATCTAAAATATCGCCTAAAGCTTAGCTACGTGTTCATTGATGCCAAGCCAAGCAAGGCAAGGAGCAGTAATTATATAGCCAGCTGAGGCCTTTGAAAATTCACATTTGAGAATGAAAATTTAGCCCAGATAATGGAACCCTTAAAAAGGCCTAAAACCCATCACAATACTATTTATCATGAAATTTTAAGAGAATCCAAGCCCAGCCTATTTTAGTTGAAATTTCCAAAGACAAAAAATAACCTACTTTAGCTGCACTATGTTTCTTTTACATCCCCCGGGGAGAAGAAACCTAAACCTGTCTGCATTTTGTATTAAATATGAAGGAAGATGAACTGCTGAATCTGAACGGGCAATGGAACCCATCTTTTTAATCATCTCCTTGAAGGAATACTCTTCTGGGAGCATATCGAACAGCTCATCTCCCCTGCATATGATTCTCTGTATTCTAGAGTAGTTCAGAAACGCTTTCCTCTTTACTCTGTCTGCATGGCTATAACCAGTCATCTTCAACGTGAATTCTTCCAGGCTACGGAAGCAAAAGCTGCAATGCCACCCTGCATCCGAAAATATTACATCCGATTGCCGTGAGTGCCGGTACCGAGTCTGTGGGGTGAAGATCTGAACCGTGGCTCGCCAACTGCTGTAATCCACCGGGAACTCGAACGAATACATGTAATGCTTCAACTCAAGGTGCAATATAGGTGGTACCCCATCACACCATTGTAGTAGTTTCAGTGTGTGGGGGCTTGGGACCTCATCTGTGTCCGACATTATTACAAGGTCTCCGTTAGATATCCCGGCACTGTGAAGCAATCCGTTCATAGCACCACGTTGGAGTGATTCGAGAACGAATGGATCTTTGAGCGAACCAGGGGATGCAATTCTGCCAGGGAATACACCGTAGACGATCTTCTCCTCGGCAAAGGCAAACCTGGCACGGTTTGATGCAAAGAATAGAGGTTTGCGGATTCCGGTGAAAGTGGTGTTTGACTCCATGATTACAAATTTCGAAACATAGGGGTTAAGCTCGTGCCACCTGATCTCAAGCAAGTCTAGTTCATTGCTGAAGATGATGTTGTCGAAGATACGGCGTGGTTGTGAACGTATGGACCAATTATGGAGGCGACAAAGGTGTTCCACTGAAACATTTTCAGCATAATAGTGAGGTAGCCGTCTGAATGGCAGAGGGGGCTTGTCCCAGAGCGGCCGGAAAAAGTAGGATATCTTCTGGCCATAGTTATATATGCCAATCACGCAAACTGGCGCAAGCATCAAGAGGGTGAAGAAAAGAAGCTTAGGTGGTGATCTTCTGGTAGTGAGGCGGCGGAGTCGTGTTGCCATGCTTTGAAGTAGAAAAGCTTAGGAAAGACAGCAATTGGCATGCTTTGCTTATTCAATTAACAAACAAACAATCATGGCACCGAGATAACCTGCACAAATTCACCAAAATTTTAGTTCTAAAGCAACAAATATGTCAAATTTACCCGTTTTCATGAAAGTTAAAAGACAAGCATCGATTCTCTCTACAAACAGCAATGCAGGCAATTTTTGTCCCATTATAAACCATATACCCTAAAAAAGCATAAATCTAGCATTATATAGAGACAGAGATGTATTGGGATAAACCCGTGTAAGCAAACAAGTAAAATAACAAATAAATTGAAAATATCGAATACATAAATTTTAAGTGAAAAAACTTCAAGATAAAAAAGTATGAGCAAAAAAAATATTTCACTAATATGAGAAAAGTACAAGAGAGAGAGAATTAAAACAAAGAGAATCTGAAACCCCGAAAAGATATTCTTCAAACTGAAATACAAAAGTCTCCCTTAATTGTGTTTTTTTTATCTAGTTCTAATTCACACACTAATCTCGATAGCTCCAAAGTAACTATACTTAGTGCCCACTTACCCTAGATACATTTTGGATATTAAATAATGCAATATACTATTAAATACCTAGGAATTAGGAAATAATCTCAAAATTGTTGTCCAAGGCATATTTCCATATCTCGTCGTGTCGTCGGGATGAAGATTTTTTTCTCATCGTGACCATGGCTGCTCATTGTGCTCCACAAGATGCTTAAATTCAATGAAATATGCCATAGGTGATGGGATCAAAAACAAACAAAGATGCTAAATATTTAGCGAATTGCAGTGGTTAAAGCTATCGTGTAATACTAGTGAGTTAGCTGGGGCTCTTTTCCCACCCAATATTGTACTATAAAAATGCATTTATTACTTTATAAGCTGGATCTGGTAATTCTCTTAAAACAATCACAGACTATACTTTTTTTTTTATTTATAACAAATGATCTAATTACAAGTTCAAAACCTTAATTACTTCCTTTTTAATATCATAAAAAGAGTTTACCTTTTCACTTCACCGCAACACCTCTTCTGAGTAACATTAAACTCTTAAGCCCCATTTTTCCGCTCTAATTTTAATCCAATTTCACAAGAAAAAAAAACGGCGCCGCTGTTCAAAATTATTGCAAGCAAACATGAAACCCCAGTGGATTTACACTTTGTTCGATATTCCATATCCAAACACTAAAAAATGAGGGGAATTTCAGCATTCAACTCAAAATAATACTCATAAAACCAAAAATCCCCCCCCCCCAAAAAAAAAAAGAAGAAGTCCGATTTAAAGGCACCTGTTGTTTTACTATGAAATAGTAACCACTTTAAAGATTAAAAATATATTTTCTATTTAAAAAAAAATGACAGAAATGAAACATTGAAAAGGGAGAGAAAAAGTTCACCTCTGTTTTTTAGTCTTTTTGAAGGTTGAATGCTACAGAGAACGGAGAGATTCGAGGGCCGATGGAATTCCCGCCAGAACATCCGGAAATTACAGTTTAATCCTTCCCACCATTTTTTAAAAAGAAATTTGTTTAGTACTCTACTTTCACCTACCTGAAACGCTGGGGACATGCAAAGAAAGGGAGGGATAAAGAGAGAAAAAGACTACTATTTTTGTCAAGACGAAGAGATAGGAGATGAGAGAGACTGTGCAGTCCACTTGAGAATGGCGAGAGGGACAATTGGGTAATGTTCAGTTTGTTGTTTCACCTGTTTGGTGATATATATATTACTGGAGAGGTATAGACAGGTATAGGCGGTTTCCTCATGCGAAACACACATGGCATTGGAGTATGATCAATTATGTCATACGTGGGCTGCTGTGCCGTTCAGCCAAATGACTGTTATAGCCTTTGCAATTTTTGTATGCTTCAGTTCACCTCTACACTGTTACGCACTAGTATAAATACAACACAATCACATGCTCCAACTACTATAACTATAATAAACTCGATACTAGAACTAATTATGACCGGGTTATTGGTTCACGCCCGTTTAAAAAATAGAAATTTTTTGAATAAAACTATAATCTTCGAAAAATAGATTTTTTACAACAACAAAAAAAAAATTGTTTTTTAAATAGATTAGACCTTGGATAAAATATTTTAGCTCATGCATGACCCAGGGGGAGGCCAGGGGCTGGCATGGGCTCCGTTATTTAAGCTCTTAAATTTTTTAAAAATTTTAAATTAGTAAAGTTAAAATTACACTTTAGCCCCCCCTAAAATTATAAAAATTCGATTTAATTATTTACAAATTATAAAGATATAAACTATAAAAAATTAAAATTTCATCCGGCTCCCCCTAAAAAACTGCCCTGGCTTCGCCCCTGCCAATAAGGCTAAACTTTTTTCCCCTACTGTTTTACTGCTTTATGTTGATGTTTTACTGTTTTATGTTGTTGTACAATTTTCCTATTATATTGTTATCATTTTGTTGTTATTATTTAGATATTGCATAACTCTTTGTTTTATTGTTAATTTTGCTATTATTTTAGAGACATTTACTTGCTAAGTTACAACAATTTTAGTGTTATTTAACTATAAAGATTTTTTTAACATATTTTCAGTATATTGAAAAACATTTATTTTAATGTTTTAAGTATATTTAATGTATTATATTTTTAAAATTTATTTTTATAAAAAATTAATCTAAAAAATTAATACGGGCTGGTTGGGTTGGGCTCGGGTTTAGTATTTTTAATATAGACCGGGCTCGGGCCTAAAAGTTTGCTTCGGCCCAACATGTGATCAAGTCTACTCGATACAAAATATAGAGATTTAATCTCTATACTTTAAAAGTTCAAAATGCAATCCTCTTGCTTTTTCAAATTGAAACCGATAGTCCAATCATTATTGTTGTTAGTAGTTTCCGTTAAATTTTGTCAACTTAACATGTTTATTTTTTGTCAATCATATGCTACATTACATGAGAACAACTTAATCAACATGCAAAATTGATAAGTTTTGACAGAAAATACTTATGATTTTAATAATTGGATTGAGATTTTTAAATAAAAAAATTAGAAAACTTAAATTTTGACTTTTAAGATTAAATCTTAAATATTGTCAAAATATATACTTTATCGCACTAAATATTAAAATATATTAGCAATAAATCTAAATTAAGATCCATACACAATACAAAAGCTAAATTTTTATTAAATAAGTTACTATTTTTTATAATATATAATATAATTGATTAAATTAATGCAATAAGTAAAGTAGTAAATATTGTATCGGTAAATATATCAATTTTTTATTAATAGTAGTACGTATTAATATATGTATGTTTCAATGTATTATTTTAAATTTATTAATTTTTTTAAAATATATAATAATATTATTTTATATCTAAACTTTTTTTAACTATTATCAAATATTAATTAATTTTCATCTATTAATAATAAATTAACAATCATTTGTTAGTTGATAAACTAAAGAATTAAAAAATATATTGAAGCCCAAGCCTAAATTTTGGCACATTTATATATATGTAAGTTGTTGCAATTAATTTTCTTCAGAGGCAGCCACCATTATTAGCAACCAACACTTTTTTGATTGGAAAAAATTAGGTACTCACTTTCTCTTTCTCCACCCATTAGAAAAAAAAAAACAAAAAGGTATGTGTCATTATTTTGGTTATGAATCAGCTTGAAAATGATTATATTTTTTTTTAATTCGCAATTTAATTGTTAAATTATTTGTATAAAAAGCATTAAAATTTATTTAAATAAATTACTAGAAAAAAAATTCAAACTTTAAGGCTTGGTAAAAATTGGGATAAATCTCAAAATTATACATGAACTTTGATTTAATGTGTAATTGTATAAATGGACTTTAATTTGATGCAATTATATACATGAAACTCTAATTGTGGTTCAAATGTATACTTGAAACTTTAATTTTATTTTAACAACACACATTTAAAAAAATAAATATATTAATTTATTTTTATACTGGATAAATATAATTATTTATGTATGCAATATATAATCATAAAATGATGCTATATTAACAATTGTGTTAATAATTTACAAGAATTGGATCAAATCAAAATTTCATGTATAAAATTGCATAAAATCAAAGTTCATGTATACTTTAAAATTTATGCCTAAAAATATCACCATAGTTTTCTATTGTTTGAAAAATACCCACGTATCCAAATATATTAACTTTAGGGTTTATTTATTAAATAAATTTTAAATAAAAATATGAATTTACCCTTTGCTAATTAATTATTATTATTCTATTTTTTTTATATTGATTCCTTTTTTATTGTAGGGTAAATTATATCCAATGTTATTAAATTATTAGTAAGTTTATATTTTGGTCACCAACTTCAAAAACTTACAAAATGGTTATTAAACTATTTAAAAATCTTCATTTAATTCACTAATCTATTTGAAAGTTTTTATTTAGGATACTAGGCTATTAAGATTTTTTTAAAAGAAAAAGTCCGGATAGCGAGCTCTAAGCGACAATTCGAAAATTGATACAGTGGATTAATACCCATAGATAAGTAAAAGAACATACCTTATTCCCAAGTTGATCAAATGGTCAATTTCAGAGATTGAAGAAAAAAACTATTTGAATTTTGGTTTGTAGATTCGTGACATTCAAAGTTGTTTCATAAAAAAACTGAATTGTAAAAGATAATGGAAAGGGGAGGTTTTGATTAGTGCAAGCAGTGCAAACATAGAAAGTCATACACTAATAATTTCAACAACCTAATGACTTAAATGAAACTTTCAAATAGTTCAATGATCATTTTGTAACATTTAAAGTTGAGTGACCAAAACGTAAATTTATTGATAGTTCAATAACATTGGGTGTAGTTTACCCTTTATTTTATAATTTTCAATAAAAAATAAAAAATCTAATTAGTTATAAATTATCATAAGTATTATTAATTTAAATTAAAAATTGCATTATATGTTAAATATATTTTTCTTTTCTATTTAAAAATGTTAAAGAATGATAATTAATTAATTTTAAATAAAAATAAGTTAATGAATTTATCTGAAGTTAATATAGAATTGAATATAAATATAATTTTAAAATACTCAATCATACTTGAAGTCAAATACAATTAAATTAGAATTTAGTTTTATAGCATTTCAATATTATTTTAAAATAATTAAATTTTTATTTTTTAATTAAAATGGAGGGAATTAAAAAACAAAGAAGCACACTTCATTGTCTTCCAGCTGGCTTTTCCTCCAAAGGTTTTCTAAATATTTCAAGTCTTGTTAGGTGTAAGTTTTCATCGAAGGGTGGTTTAACCATTTTGGGTTTTGTTTAGATATTTCTAGCTTTCATGTTTCTAGTTTTCATCAAATGACTCTCCATCTGATGAGAGCAAATTGGTGGAGGAAACAAAAGATCAAACAGAAAATGGAACAACTGATGAAGTAGAATCAGATCATAGGATGTTTCAAAACTGAGACCCTTTGCAAGAATTCAAAAAAACTCATCCCCCTAATAATGTTATTGGCAGCATTACTGGTGGTAGAAGAATCAGGGAAAAATAGATTAACTATCGAGACATGAATAAGACAAGCTGTTATGTCTCGACCACCGAACTAGTGAAAATTGAGGAAGCATGGGAAGATGAACATTGGTTGAATGCAATGCAAGATAAGCTACAACTGTTCATTTGAAATGATGTTTGGACACTTGTTCCTCGTCCTCAAGTCTACAATGTGATACAAACCAAGTGGATTTTCAAAAATAAGAGCAATGAACTTGGAAAACATCACTCGTAACAAAGCTCAAGCGGTAGCACAAGGTTATACGTAGGTTGAAGGTGTTGATTTTGGTAAAAAAAAAAAAAAAACCTTTGCACCAGTAGCCAAGTTAGAATCCATTCGACTTTTACTTCTTGTTGCATGTCACCTTAACATTAAACTCTTAAGTACGCATTTTTTAATGAACTTCTGAATAAGGAAGTATACGTGGAGAAACAGGAAAGGTTTTGTGGACCTCATAAGCCTGACTATGTTTACAAACTATCTAAGACCTTTTATGGATTAAAATAGGCTCCAAGAGCCTAGTATGAGCGCTTGTCATAGTTTTTGTTGCAAGAAGGCTACAAATAGAGCAATGTGGACAAGATTTAATTTTCAAAGAAGACCAAGAGCAGCATGACCATTGTGCAGATCTATGTAAATGAAATCATTTTTGGATCCAACCTTAACAAAGCTAAAGATGAATTTTTGGAACTAATACGTCCGGAGTTTGAAATGAGCATCGTTGGTGAGCTTACTTAATTTCTTGTTTTGAAAGTTAAACAACTTGAAAAGGACATCTTTGTTAACCTAGAGAAATATGTGTTGAATAGGGTTAAGAAATTTGGGTTTGAGTAAGCTAAAGATGCTGGAACTCCTATGAGCTTAAGTGAAAAGTTGAGTATTGACACAAATGGTATTTCAATAGACTGTTCATCTTACAGAAGAATCGTTAGGAGCTTACTGTACTTAAACAGTTAGCAAGCCAGATATTTATCGGAGTGTTGTGGGATATGCATGGTACCAAGCCAATCCGAAAGAGTCTCATCACAAGTCAGCAAAATGGATTATCAAATATGCGAAAGCTACATTTTATTTGGACTATGGTTTTCTAAATACACTAATTTAACACTTGTTGGTTATAGCGATGTAAACTTGGCCGGTAGTATTGATCCTAGAAAAGCATCTTACGTGCTTGTTTTTTAAGTTCATTTCATTATCCACGGCTAAAGCAGAATACATAGGAGATGGGAACTCCTACGCATAGCTACTTAGGATGAATCAAATGTTTTTTGATTATAGGATTCCAATAGATGTTCTGACAGTATATTGTGACAATACCAATGCTATTAACATTTCTAAAAATCCTGTGTTGCACTCTTGTACTAAACATATCAATATCAGACGTCACTTTGTCTGTGAACTTGTGGAGACAAAAAGGGTAGTATTACAACATATTTCAACTAAAAATCAGCTTGCAGATATTTTCATTCAAAGAGGTTTGAAAATTTAAGGAGTGCTATTGGTAAATGCCGAATGTGACTTGCCTTGGGTAGTCAAAGGGCACATTTCATAGATTAATTACTGCTTATTTCCGACATCTATTATTTTTATTATTTATTTTTCAAATGTTGATTATCCCTTGGAATGTTTTTAGGTGTTGGCATTAAATGTATAAAGAAGGGGTTGTTTATTAGATGACTGATTATCTTTTATTAAAGTTAAGCTTGTTTCCTTAACTACTCTCTCTTTCTATCACGTCTCTCCACTGCTCGATTGTTCTATTTCCTTTTTAAGGATTTTTTTTCTTTGTCAAAATTAACCATGGAAAACAATCAACCAAAAGAAGAGTTGGGGTTTCTTCATCGCCAATAGAGATATCAGATGACAATTCGGTGCATGATGAAACAAACAGAGAAATCAATAAAGAGCAAACCCCCCTAGTGATCGAGAGGCTCAAGAACAAACCATTGACAAGTTTGTTAGCTTTTCTTTTCAAATGTTTTGATATAAAATAATAATCTCTTAATCAAATTTACAAAACTACATGTTATTTCTCTAAAAATTGATTTTAAGCAAATTTGGAACCATGCTTCTATATATATCTTAAATGTATTAAAACATGCAGACTGAGTATGTATTAAAACCTACAAGTAAATGTTCTAGTACATATATAGATATGGGAACATACCCTTTAGAGGTTTAGAACATAACAAATAGACACTGTTCCATTCAAGGCAACAAAACGTATCAAAATATGATTACAGAGGTATTAAAAGCTAACATTGGGGTATCAGAACATTGCCACAAGTTCCGATATATGCGAGCTAAGAATTATATTTTTTTTCAAAGAAATGTGTTCGTACTTGAAGCTATGTATTGGAACATACAACTCTACAATTGCATTTAATGCTCAAATTAATGGCTCCATCAGCTCTAATTTCCCTTTAATGACTCCAAAAGTCCAAAAATCAATCAAAGGATATAAGTACAAATAGATATCCAAGCATCAAAGTCAAGGGAAAAGATTGAAATTCTTCATTTCTCATTTTTCTCGTGCATTAACTTTGAGAGCATATTTTAATATCTTTTACTACTCTCATATTTTTGTATTAAGAGCTTCAATTTGCAAAAAGACACCTATTAGAGGTTGATTGTTGGCTTATTCATCTTGTCTTTGTTGTAAAGAGATCACTTAAGGTTTTTTACCTAAAAAATTTTAAGGGGATTAGAAAGGTTTCTAGTTAAGCCTTCATAAAAGGTAGATGGTTTTAGTTAAGTCATAAAAACTAGGAGGTAGGTTCTATCTTAACCTTGTGAAAAATATAGGGATTATAAATGTTATACATTTTCTTTGAAAAACAACATTCCAATTATAAGTAATGAGAAATCCTTGGTTGAGAATAATTTGTATGAAAATTTCAAAATCCCAAATCACCATTCTCATGGTGACTAAACAATAGGATGTTGTTTCTCCCATTCAAACATAGCAATGGAAAAAAGAAGAGGATCATTGAGTTAAGGAGTTGGAGACAGATTCACCTGATATAGAGAAGAATTACTACACCAAAATAGACTTTTAGCGGCGTTTTTAGTGGCATTTTAAAGAAAAACGCCGCAAATATTACACATTAGCGGCGTTTGAAGGAAAACGCCGCAAAAAAATGAGCAATAGCGGCGTTTATTTCCAAAACGCCGCTAAAAAGGATAAATAGCGGCGTTTTTTCCTCGAACACCACTAAAAGTTTTTCATATTTTTTCCTTATTCTTACTTTGAATTATATTTTATTTTGATAAATTCACTTATAAGCAATGAGAAAGTTTCATTTTAGTTACTTAATTATGAAAAGTTACAAATTGCTAACTAAACAATTTAGAAGTTTTCATTTAAGTTACAAATTAAGCTATTAAAATTGATTTAGGGTTTAATGTTTAGTATGTTAATTTCATGGTTTAGGGTTTGTTATTTTGGTGTGTGGGTTTAGTGTTTTAAAGTTTGTTGTTTGGGTTTATTGTATTATCTTAGTGTTTACCGGTATTAAGGTTTAAGTGTTAGTGGTCAGGGGTTAAGGTTTAGGGTTAGGGGTTTAGGGGGAAATGGTTAATGTGTTAGGTTTAGGGTTAGGGTTTATGGTTTAAGTTTAGGATTTTAGGGTTTAGGGTGTTAGCTATATGACCCAAAATCTCGAAACCGAAATCCCTCATGAGGGATTTATGGTTAATGTGTTAGCTATTAAAATATATGTTTTGTACTACACTAAAATTGGCGACATGAATTCCCAAAAAGTTGGTCTCGGATTATGGTTTAAGGTTTGTAGTTTAGAGTTTAGGGTTCAAGTTTTATGGTCTAAGATTTATGGTTTGGGGTTTTGAGTTTGAGGTTTAGGTTTTGGTGTTTGTGGGTTAGGATATAATATTTAGGGTCTAGGGTTTATGATTTAGGGATTAATCTTGGATTTTTTAGAATATAAATCAAAATAAGATAAATGTAAATTATTATTTTAAAAATATATATATCAAAATGGGTTAAATCCCAAAAGCATACATGAACAATGGTTTAGTGTGCAATTGTATACATGAACTTTAATTTGATCCAGATCTTGTAAAATATTAACACAATTATTGATATAATTAACATCATTTTTTATTTATATATTGCATACATAAAAATTTATATTTATTCAATATAAAAATATATTGATGTATTTATATTTTAAAATAATGTGTATGATTAAATCAAAATTAAAGTTTCAACTATACATTTAAACCACAATTAGAATTTCACATCTAGAATTACACATTAAACCAAAATTCATATATAATTCTGAGATATATCTATATCAAAATTTAGGTGTGTATATATAATTAAATGCCATTTATATAAAATCTAAACAACTAATGCAGACCATACTTAAAAGAATAATGTTGATGTAAAAAGAAAGAAAAAAAAATTAATCCTAAAAGAGTTGATAATGGTAATTAAATTTTTAAAATTTAATAATAAAAATTAAAAATTAAAAAATTAAAAAATTAATATTTAATATTTAATATTTTAATTAAAAAGTTCAATACTTAAAATATAATAAAATAAAAATTAAAAAATATTATAATATCAGCACAAAAATTTTGAAAAAAAATATAGAAAAATATAAGTTAAAAATAAAAAAAAAATTGTGTAATAGTGGCGTTAAAAACGTCACAAAAATGGAGCTATAGTGGTGGCGTTTTTAAAAACGCCAGAAAGTGAAAAACCCTAGATACAAAAATCAAATAAACCAAATTCCCTCCCTTTCTTTCTCTTTCCAAACCCAAAATAAAAAAAAGCAAGGAAAAAAGCGTAAGAATCTCTGCCTCAGGCACGTCAATTTCTTACAAGTCAAAATTCAGATTGACCCCAAAGAGGTTCCTCTCTAACCCTAACTTCTCATCTCTTCTCAAAATCCAGATTGACCCCAAAAAGGTTCCTCTCTAACCCTAACTTCTCATCTCTTCATTTTGTGCTTCTCTTTCTCCCCCACTGTTTCCTGCTCGATAACACATGTTGATTCCATTTTATTAACGACTTTCAAGGATTTTATTTAGGATTTTACACATGTTGTATTTGTTATTTTAATTAGAAATCTCACTGATTTCTTTGCTATTAAATTCTCTTGATCCTTGTTTCGTTACTGAAGTGAATACTGTGGTCGCAGTGGAATAGGTGTGTCTGCCTTAATCTCTTTCTTAACCATTTGTTTGGTTCTTTTAGGCAATTCTTCTAGGCAACAAGTTCTGCTGAATCCAGTCAATTGAAGGGCCCTTTTCGTCCAACTGGTGTTTAGAACTTTGGCCTTAGATTAATCCTTAATCAAACGTTAACTTTTGTCGATTTCATCTCTATCAAAACTCGTAACATTGGCCATACTTTATAATCTCTTCTCTATACATATGTTTTTTCTTCGGTCCTGCTCTCTAGTCAAGCTTTTGCGCAATTCCAGTGTTCTAACAGCTTACCCTGTGTTAATTGGGAAAAAGTACTCTTACGTATCTTATCTTTCCTGCAAACATGTGATTTGTTTTTAACTGAGGAATGAGTTGTTTAATTGATTTTCATATTAAAAAGATAATCAATTTGATGTTTAATTCTTTCACATATGTTTTTGCATGGAATGTGACAAGCAAATTTTCAACTTTAATACCTTAATTTCATGCTTCAAGTGGTTAATGATATTTATGGTTCATTGCAGCAATGATAACTCTGTTTCAGAAGTCGGAGAATGATTATAGCAACGAACATGATTTCGTGAAAGCATCAGAAAATCTTGCCAAGGTATTAAGTGAGGCAGACATTCGCTTGTTAATGTGTAACATGTTGCAGAAGACTGGTGCAAAGATGTATGTATTTATGTGGTTCTATAGATTTTGTGCTTGAGTTAGTTTCTTATCATCAGATCTAGGTAGGCGTTCTTTAATCAGACTTAACAATATGAGATTATATGAATTGATCCAGGTAAAAGCTGATGTGGAAACTCAAGGTGACTTTGTTCAGTCCTTGGCAGCTGAAATTCGGGCAGCTTTCTTCACTAACGTAGAAGACCTGGTGGCTTTTGTAAATTGGCTAGATGAGGAGCTTTCCTTCTTGGTATGCAATAAAATATTCACGATATAATATATGTATTTATTTGTAAAAGGTAGTTATAGTTTGAATTTGAAAGAGATCTTATTGCACAAAAGAAGCATATATTTTTGAGGTAATATGGCTGAAGATGCATATTGGAACTAAACCATGGGTCTAAGACATGCACGATGTTGCTCTCCATTGTCAACTCTATTATATTACCAATTATTAAGAAAGACCTACTGTCATTGCTTTAACTCATAGTGGCAAGATATACTATATATGAACCCCATTGTTCATTTGCTAACAGATTCACTAGAAATTGTCTGTCTATTGTCTACTATATTTGCTGAATTATCTTTCTGCACCCATCTAGGTTGATGAACGAGCAGTTCTCAAGCACTTGGATTGGCCTGAAGGAAAGGTTGATGCATTAAGAGAGGCAGCTTTTGAATACCAGGACTTAATAAAGTTGGAGAAGCTGGTCTCTTCCTTTGTTGATGATCCAAACCTTCCATGTGAAGCTGCTCCGAAGAAGATGTACAAGTTGCTTAAGAAGTAAGTCAGTTTTGATTCATTTAGTTTAATTTCTGAACCTGTGGGTAATAAAACCTGAGTAGGATTCTTCTAGTTTTCCTTCCGAAGCATTTCAGTATTAATTAACAATCTTAGGATGGTAGAGATGCACTTCCTCTTGCCATATTCTGATTTCCCATTTCATTTTTTGTTTCTCAGAGTGGAACAAAGTGTATATGCCCTCTTGCGTACAAGAGATATGGCTATTTCACGATACAGGGAGTTTGGGATTCCAGTGAATTGGTTATTAGATTCTGCGATTGTTGGCAAGGTATGAACCAAAACAATTAATTAAAAGGTTTGGTTTGGTATGGTAATTTTATGAAGTGGTAGTTTTAATACATGGAACTTCCACTTTGGTAAATAGTATAATACATGGAACATAGTTCATTAAGTGGCACGCCATTATGATGAACCGATGATGTAGTTGTAAGTTGATCAACACTACTGTGTTATGCTAATTGTTCAGCAAGTTATTGCTTAGATAAAGACTTGGATTATTAGAAGGGCCATACCAGAAATTTTAGATTCTTGTCAGTTCTGCATACTTTTCTAGATGAAACTACTGTGTTCTAAGTTGCATAATTTGCTATATGTAATTAAGTACCGATGAAACTACCTCCACGAATATAACAGTAGTATATAAAATTGTTTTCCTACTACACAATGCAATTATAGATTTCTGTTTCCTTTTGCATATTGCAGATCAAGCTTTCATCTGTACAATTGGCAAGGAAATATATAAAACGTGTAGCATCAGAACTTGATGCACTGAGTGGACCGGAGAAAGAACCAAATTGAGAGTTTATACTTCTGTAAGGGGTCCGTTTTGCTTTCCGTGTTCATCAGGTATTTAGCTTTGCACTTGGATCCCTTGGTCCTAACCACTAGGGTAAAGGTTATAAAAAATCTACTTGTACTGCAGTAATGCTATTTGAAATGTTGAATAAATCACAAATTGATTTCCTTTTCTGCCAGTTCGCAGGTGGTTTTGATGCAGAAAGCATGAAGGCTTTCGAAGAGCTTAGGAGCCGCATGCATACGCAAATTGGAGAAGACAACAAGCCGGAAGCATGGAATG
Source organism: Gossypium australe (assembly GCA_005393395.2). NCBI lineage: Eukaryota > Viridiplantae > Streptophyta > Magnoliopsida > Malvales > Malvaceae > Gossypium > Gossypium australe. The sequence goes on along the minus strand of CM016620.1, from coordinate 110,030,102 downwards.
TGACGAGCAAATTTTCAACTGTAATACCTTAATTTCATGAATTTCCATTTTAATACGCCTTCAAATTAAATTATACATTTCTAAATTAGATTTTTGGCATTTTTATAATATTTTAATTTTTTTATTTTTCATGACCTTTAGCGGCGTTTTTAAGAAAAGCGTCGCTAAAAGTATAATATTTTAATTTTTTTTATTTTTCATGACATTTAGCGGCGTTTTTGGGAAAAGCACCGCTAAAAGTATAATATTTTAATTTTTTTATTTTTTATGACATTTAGCGGCGTTTTTAGGAAAAGCGCCGCTAAAAGTATAATATTTTAATTTTTTTTTATTTTTTATGATATTTAGCGGCGTTTTTAGAAAAAAGCGCCACTAAAGGTCATGTTTAGCGGCGCCGCTAAAGGCCAAAAAAAACGCCGCAAAAAGTCTGTTTTCCTGTAGTGAATGCTAAAGAGGAGTTTGAGTATAGTGGTCTAACCCTTATCCAAATAGAGATTGGGACAAGATAGGATGAATGAGGGGAACATGAAACTAGTGCAGATGATGAGTTAATATTTAGTCAAATTATCCATGCTGAGCCTTTAGCTACTCGAGAATTCTTGCCATTTCTACCTCTTATTTATCACATTTTGATGGATTAACATGATGTGAGGTTGCTTAAGGAGAACATGGATACTATTCCAAAGTCTTTCAAGATCTCAAAAAGCTATTTTCCACTCACAGGGTGAATAGTTTTATTCACTCAGCTTCTCTTCTCACTGATGTTAGGACAGAAGATGCACCAAGCCCCCTTGTTGTGGCTACACAAAAAGGATAAATCTTAGAGTTTTTAATGAGTGAGTTGGCATTAATCGATGAAATGCATAGGCTTATAGCAAAAAAGGCAAGGTTGGCCAAAATTATTTGCAACCTTAGGAAGGCACTATCTATCTTGAATTTATTGGTTGTTATTGCTTTATTTTATTACACTATCTATATAGAATTTCTTGGGGAGTTGAATAGTTTTATGAGTGAGGTGTTTTGGGGTTGGGAGATTGTAACAGGTGGGATCTCTTTGGGTTGCAATTGCTTCACATTGTACGATTAGATTGGGCTTTAGCTAATATGATTTTGAATTTATTGTTGAGTAAGACTCTATTGAGTAGGATTGTTATTCGAACTATGTTAACAAATCTTGTGTGTCATTTTACGCATTAAGTGACATTAAAAATGTATCTACTTATATTATTTCTTTCAACTTAAAATTTAAACTAGTTTATTTTTTTGTTTTGTTATAATTTTGTACATATCAATATGTTGTATTATTATTATTTTCAAACAATATGTTATATTTTCAATTTTTTTTTATAATTTTTACACACACACATATATATATATATCAAAGTAATTTTCACATGCACATGCGTGTGATAGATATACTTTTGTGTGTGTATATATATATGTGTGTGTGTGTGTTAGTATTTGATGTGTTTTTTAATTATTTCGTAAGTAATTTTAAAAAATTGTTATGTCTCTTTTTTAAAAATATTTATTTTTAATATTTTATTATACTTTTATAAGGTACTTTTCAACCCGTTAACCCTGCTCGTAGAGTTTAAAAATTTTACTAGTATACCAAATAATTTTCATATATATATATATATATATATATGAGAGAGAGATTATTTTCAATTGGCATAATGTCACCCTTAACATTTACATTTGTTGTTAATTTGGCCCCCTTTTTTTTAGTTACATTTAGTTCTCAACCCTTTAAAAAGAGTTAAATTTTTTTAACGAGAATACTAACTAAAATGTTAAATTTTTAAACACGACAACCTACATGATTGTCCACGTGTACTTCATGCTTTTTTTTTTTGAAATTTTTATTTTTTTAATTATAATTTTCTTTATTTTTATTTTTATAATTTCTGAATTATTTATTGACGTGAAATATAAAAAAAATGATGTTATATTAGAGTGATATGTAGATAAACTGCCATTTAAGTTGTCAAACCAATGACATTAAAAAAAATCATTGTTTTAATCATCATTCCTGTTAAAAAAAAATATTTCACTTTTTTTCTTGAAAAGATTAAGAGGTCAAATTTAAAAAAAAAAATAGAGGTTAAATTAAGGGAAAATATAAATATAGAGATTATGCTTTTTGAAATTGATTAGAACGAAATTGGTGGAGCATCCAAGTAGAAGAAAATATCCTGACTTGGTAGGCCAAGTTGTTTACTTTATAAGTGACGGCCCACGTTATGGTGGGTATCCCATTAGAGTTTGGATTTGGACCAACTTTGCTTTATTTCTTTTTCTTTGTCCAAAGTAATCGTCCCCTTTAAATTTATAAAGGATACATAATAATTTCCCCTCTCAATTTAATAAAAAGAAGTAGTTTATTTTTTATTTAATTTTTCATATTCAGATATATACAATATCATGATTTTGAGAGGTGTATCAAAACAGAGTATGCATTTATCAAATCAATAGAATTGTAGCACCTATTTTGATTCGTTCTCATAATTTCAGTTTTAGTTGAAAAATGGAATTTTGGGTAAAGAGAAATGAGAGGGCATTTAAAATGGACTCATGTTTAAGAAATATTCAAAGGTTGACGAAGTTGGTAGGGAAGGTTTTTGGAATAATTGAAGCAGGGTATCATTATTGCACTCAAATCTACAGTCCTGTGTCTTAAACAACAACTAGTGTTTCATTTACTATATGTTTACATTGAAGCAAAATTGAAATAGGCCATGACCATTCTTTCAAGTTTCATCCATCCCATCACTAACTTATTAGCATCTGCTTCGAATTAATTTGATGTATTTCAAGGATCGAATGAAGGTCCTGAAAATAACCCAAACTTCTTCATCAGCTTTTATGTAACCAAACAGGAAAAAGATAATAACAAGGAAAATGTTACCTCCATGGAACATCTTCAGCAAGCAGCCAGTCTCCTTCTCTGTCCAGATAAGTGAGTTTAAAGCTCTTTTGCCCATTCTCAGCAGCTGTTACCAAACAAGAATGTTTGAAACTAGGATTGAATTGAAGCAAGGTCTGTAAGGTTTGTTTTATTATATATACTTACATATATCAAACATTCTCATCAGGGTGGTTGTGAGCGATTCAAAGGAGTGGTGAAGACTAATGTCAATTTTCCTTGCAATTGCATTTCCTTCCATCTTTACCTTCACGTACGTTGAACTTGAAGCCCTACCACAACAGCTATTCTCCACCGCCGCCCTTACATTGCCTGCACGGCGCCGCACCTTCTTCCTCCACGCTTTCACTGGTGGCCACCCCACTAAACCCTCTCCATCATTCCTATCAAAACCAAAGATTCAATTCAATAACAGACAGGCGCACGAAAAAAAAAGAAAAAGGAGATGAAAGGGAAAGTGAAGTACTTGAAAATGGCAGAAGAAGAGTGGTCGTCGACATCTTTCGGTTCATCTTCATCATTAGGTCGTTGGTTCGTCCAAAACAAAAGAGGCAACGTTTTAGGAACAATTCGATTCTCTTCATCAAGGAGACGTCGTTTTTTGGTGCCACCACCACCATCATCAGCACCGCCGCTACTGCTAGAACTGCAGCTGCTGCTGCAACTGCCGCAATTGTTGTTAACATTAATGCTAATTGGACCCAAACCCTCCCTAAGCTCGTAACCATAGCTGTTGAGGTCCAACATTTTGAAAGGAAAAATAGGAGTGGATGGAAGAGAGAGTCCCAGTTGGAGCTCCATGCACGCCACACAACAAACAACAAAAAACAAAGATTTCCTCCCCAAAAAAAAAACCCAACTTTAAATGACAAATGCTATTAGCCTTGAGAGAAGGAAAGCAAAGCAAAGAGTGCAATAGTAATCTAGGTTTATTGGTAACAAAGTTGGGAGGGGGGGATTTTAATATAAGAAGAAGGGTGAGATTGAGGGATGGGGACATATAGCAGACAGAGGGTAGCATTTGGTGAAGTGGGTCCACGTTTTGCTTCACTTTTAGCCGACCTATTTGTCCCCTCTTTCTCTTCCTTTTTTTGGTTGCTTCTCCCATTGTTTTCTGTACCTTTGCTCACTACCCTGCCAAACCATTTCACGCGCACCAAAACTGGGAGTTTCTTCCCTATGTTTTCCCCGCCTTTCTTTCAACTCTTAACGCCCAATTCTACACCAACACTGAAACTTTAACCTCTATTAAGGTAATACATTATTATTATTTAGGTATAATCTCAAATTTAGTCCTTAACATTTATATTTTCTTTTGTTAATTTTATTATTATTTTAGTTAAATTTGACTAATAACTTTTCAAAAAAAGAATTAAGTCATTTTTTAATTAAAATATTGACTAAAACATTAACTTTTAATAATATTGGCGTGAAAATCCATGTAACAATTCTCGTATACTTTATCATAACATGATATTATTTATTTTATATATTACATCAATAAATAATTTAAAATTTATAAAAAAATTCAAAAAAGAAGCAAGAAGTACATAGAGATTATTATGTGAGTTGTCATAGTTAAAAATTTTACGTTTTAATCAATATTTTTGTTAAAAAAATCATTCAACTCTTTTTAAAAGGTTAATGTCAAATTTAACTCTTTTAAAAGATTAAGACTAAATTTAACTAAAAATAAATAAATATCAAATTGATAAAAGAAATAAATAACAACTAAATTTAACATTTTATTTGAAGAAAAGTAGCAGATATTTAGGTCTCAATACTGCGTAGGTTAAAACCCAGAGTGAGAGTTGAGTGGATGGGCGGATTCATGTGTGAAACAATGCGGTATAGGGAGAGTGAGAAAATATTAGGGTATTTATGAGATTGAAATTAAAGAAGAAGACTTTAATTCCTGATTAGGTACAAAATTGATAGTCAAACCTACAGAAAGGGCCACCCTTTTTTCTTTCTTCATTTCCCTATGCATTAAAAAAGATTATCGACACGTCTTTGGTTTCATCATCAGGTAAACTACATAGGAGGGTATCCTAAAATAGCATCAATTTTATTTTTTTCATTTTAAATTTTTTTATCAACTAAATCACTTCGGTTAGTATAATTTTTTAAAATGTTCGCTTAATTGTTATCTCATTCACAATAATTTTTAAGACATTGTTCACTAGCGACAAGGCATGTGAAAGGAAAATAAGAAAAGAAGATGATAAGAGGAAGGGGAAGGGGAAGGAAAAAAAAAAAAGAAAAAAAAATTTAATTTTTAAAGGGACTAAAAGAATAATTCTTAATTTGTAATGTTTATATCATAATATAAAATGCTGACGTGGTAGGTCCAATCAGCTTCGCATTAATAAAATAACAGTTATGTAGTTTACCTTTTTTTAGTGGAAAACTTATCCAATTAGGCACGTTTCATTACTCTTCTCTTTCCCCCTTGGCACAATGTTTAACCCATTGAAATAAGTGTTTAATACATATATTTTCTGTGAATTTGATATTTATTTTGTTTAGTTAAATTTAACTATTATTTTTTAAAATAATGTTTAACTGTATTTTTAAAAGAAATGTCAATTAAAATATTATTTTTTTACCATATTATAGTTCATATGTATTTCATGTTAAAATTGTACTATTTGTTTTATATGCTATGTAAATAATAATTTAAAAATTATAAAAAAATTCAAAAAAAAAAACATAAAGTATAAGAGAATTGTCATGCAAACTGCTATATTTAAAAATTTAACATTTTAGACAATATTTTTGTTAAAAAAATCAATTAGACTCCTTTTCAAAACATTGGTTGTCAAATTTAACTTTTTTAAAAAAAGTTAAGAGTCAAAATTAGTTAAAAATAAATAAAAATCAAATTAATAAAAGATGTAAATTTTACATTATGTCAATTTTTTATTTCAAAATAATTGCTACACTCTTTTATTCCAGAATCTTCTATATTCGAGGATTATAAAAAATTAAAATCAAATCGAATAATTAAATTTAATATTAATACTTTGATTGTCAAAATTCAAAATATTAATTAAAAACATCGAATACTTTATAATTAAATTAATACTTGGTTGGACGGTAGGGATTGAACTCTAAGTTGAAGGATTTTATTGTAATTTTTTGATATAAGACATTTATATTTTAACATATTTAAATATTGAAGGGATGTTATGTTTTGGCTTTGTTGTTTGGCAAAACTTGAGGTTAACAAAAACAAAACGTACTTTCTCTTTGACATTTTCTATTGCTATTTTTGGGCTTTCTTTGTGATTTTGCTGGCCGACAAGTTCTATTATAATAAAATTCCTTATATTTTGGCTTAATTTTGAGTATCATCAATGCTAAACAGCCTTCTAGGGACATTAAGTATTGTTTTTAATACGACTTTATTTGACACTTATAAGGTTAGTTTGGTGGTACTACAAGTTTAACTGCGATTGTTAGAATGATGGGATGTGACGATTTTAAATGGAGATCATTTGCATTGATTTAAAGTAATGAAGTTGGTAGGGAAGCAGGCAGCTACCCAGCATCTCTAATTGATAGGCATAAAATGTAAACAATGCAATGCACGACGGTCGACGAGAACAGACTCTGTTATTTATTAATCAGCACGTAGGGGTATTATATACATGATTTGAAGTGAATATATTTTAATAATGAACCGCACATACAAACACCTTAAAGAATAATTGTTAAAGGAATGGATGGGTATTTTTTAACCCCTAGAATAATGGTGGAGACTGCAATCCACAGCAAACTTGTCTTAATGTCTGCCCCAACAGATTAGTTTGTCAAGTTTGAAACAAAAACACCTTTTCCCTATGTGCCTTGTTTTGGTGCTGAATAACAAGCATAAGTCACTTCATTTTATCTCTCTCTTTTCTTCTTTTTCTATAAAATTAGTTTTAGAAAGGAGGGAACCATGCGGGAGGCTACCCCAAGACAGGCGAAGGCCACTGTGACATCCATGTCCCGCCCGACTCATGCGGTGGTGCAATGATGGTCACCCACATTCCAACAAACCAATGAATTGACATTGTTGAAATAATTGAATCAACTTTGGATCTTCAATTTCTACAGAATTCAAAAAATAAATAAATAAATAATAATTTATTCAAAAGAAAAATAAAATGACAATTTTTATCTTATTTCTGGAGTTAAAAAACATTGTCAATGGATTAAATAATAATATATTTTTAAAACTTTTAAAATAATAAAAAAGAATTGAATTTCCCTTTTCTTTTTTTTTTACTGATTATTAATTGAACTTATATGATTTATAGATTTTGAGTTCCATCTATTGATGTGACATGATATTTTTACAACATCTAATATTGGTCCAGGCATTTAAAGCGAGTTAATTATAAGGGAGACAAGGGGGACCAAAAATTTTATGAAGAACTGGAGTGAAAGAGTGGTCGGGTGTCTATTGAATCGAAGTGCATGGGCAAATCGAAGTGAGTCCAATTCAATGGGGCGACTTGGATGGTTAAGAATTCAAATCAATCTCTCCACCATTCATTTCGTTGCGTTGTTAAGCTATTTTCAATGAGTCTCCAAATGTAGGTGAGGGGCGGTCTATCGACTAGGTTGTTTGGGACCTTTGATTTTTACCCCTCCTAAGAGGTCCCCCTAAACCCTCTTTTTGGGGTTATTCATTTTAGTCAACCACAAACAATTATACCATATCTTTTCATTTAAACCACAAATAACCTAGATTTTTATATTTTTAGAATTATTATACCCCACTTAAGCTGAAGACTCGAAGACAATTCCTCACTTCTCATTCTATGGCTCGTCCTCAACTAATCAGACTCTTGGTTATAGCCACTCGCCATGAGACCATCAATTAATAGAGAAAACATCCCTTTACATTAGGCCACTCACTACTATGGTCACATGCTTTTTAGTGTGAACATTCCTCCAAATATGAACACTTTTTTGTGGATTGCTTGGATCCACCTGAGCGTAATAACTTAATACTCCATCAAAAGGAAGAACAAAATGAGCCCCACCATGTATACCCCCGAGCACTATTTGATGATAATCACTTTGCCATGTCACAACTACTAAACAAAAGGACTTCCCCTAAAAATACCCTCTTGATAAAAGGAAAAATGATTTTCTCCCCTCAATTAGCAACCTTAAAAAATTACTCCCTGCACCCTACTTTCCCGGTCCTCACAGTTCCTCCTCCTCCTCTTATCTTTCTAGTAGTTCGCCTGTTTAAGTGAAATCACCACTTTCTTCTCCCTTAACAAGATTTATATAAACAAAAACATTATTATTTTCCTAAATGAGTTGATTAAAGTTTAATATCAAAATTCTAAAATATAAGCTAAATATGGATTCAGTATGAGTTGTTAATCATTGTGGCTAATAATTATAATAACATAATTAATTTTAAGACTCTACTCATAAGAAGTATAAATAATGAACATCGATTCCTTAAAAGATAATCAATATAGCATATAAAAAGGACATGGACATTTAATATTAGGTAAACCTAAAATGTTTCTGCTCATACATCAATGCAACAAATCAAATTGATTATTTCCTTCTACTTTATAAAATGCATTACCATCAATATTTTTCATTACATTTACTTTCACGGTCCCCCATATAATTTTTTTAGCATGCTTAATTATAACTCAAACAATAATAATTAAATTATCACTATATATTTATAAATATTATATAAAAATAATCAATTGACATGATACTACACATTTTATAATATATTATAATTTAAGGTAGAATTAAAATTTCAAAATATAAATAAAAAATAATTTCTTTTCCAATAAGAAATCAAATTGAAGTGGAAACATAAATGAACCTGGATTTTGTCAGATGGAACCTGTCTAATTCATTTTATTCAATGTTGTCCAAATTTCAAGAACTAAAACAAAGAAACAACGGAATCTGTTTGTCTGGATTTGCCCAAAACATTCGCACGTGGGGACAAAGAGATGACACAAAACTCAAACCTGCCTCTCATTTCCGCTTTTAGACTATTAACTATTTTTTACCCATGGCTTTATTTTATATATTAAATTATTTAATAAGGTGAAAATAAACTCATAATTTTGTTTTTATTTTTAAGTAATATTTTTACATTTTGTAAAAATTTCTAACACTATATGAGTAGTGTATACATTTAAAGAGAAGTTTATAACATTAACAATGTTTTTTTCTAAAGTTATTATATTAGTCATTATTTTTATAATATTTATGATTTAAGAAATAATAATGATTTTAATAGACTTAAAACATAATAAATGTTAAAATCTAATCTAATAGATAATGAAAAATTAAATACAAAAACACAAATCATTTTTTTAATAACTCCACATTATATGCTTTTGTAACATAATCTTTCAAACTCCAAATTTTTGAAGAGTGACTGATACGTTCGATTTTAAAATTAGAAAAACTGGATAAATTTTTTATTGAGATAATCTCAATAAAAATTTTAGAACAATATTAATATTAGATTAATTTTACCTTTAAGCCATATATTTATCTTATTTTTAATGTTTATCCACTTAATTAATATATGTAATGTAAATATTTTAAAGGTAAGATTCATATTTGTAATTCATTGCCTTTTATCTGTGTTAATTATAAAAGACAATTTTGATTTGGTATCTCCCGACCAATATGCAACATTATAGTAGAAAAAAACAAATGAAGGCAAAGGTTAGAATTAATCCGTGTTTAAAATAAAATAAGTGTATATTTTAAACAAGTTATTTTAATGATAATTTTATTTTTTATTTTTTTTAAATAAATGATTTATCATTAAAATCATAAAGAAAGTAAAAACAGCTAACACCAATTTGAAAGGGAACTTTACAAAACCCAGGTCAACAAGCTTACCACATACGCTCAGTCCTAAACATTTCTTTCAACCATAAAACTATTCACACATTGCTCGAAACGTAAAATGTAAAAAAGACAAGGAGAAGGAGAGACAAAAATGAACAGTTTGCATAGGATAATGTCGTTTTATTAGTAGTTCGATGTGTCCAATGGAAGGACAAACTTTGAAAATGTACTTTCAATTGTAAATTTAGCCTTTAATATTTTACATATTCTATCAATTTGGTCCTAATTCTAACAAATCAACAAATTTAATCCTCGATATTATGTTAATTTGGTATTGATTCTAAAAATTTTAAAAATGATTTTTTCAATATTTCATATATTTATTTTTTTAATTTTTAGAATCAATATTAAATTGACAGAATGTGTAAATATTGAGGGTTAAATTTAATGAATTTTCAAAATCATGACTAAATTAACAAAATTGATAAACATTGATGGCTAAATTTATTATTATATCGAGCTATGCCAGCATTCCATTCGGTGATCAAACACATTTTAACGGTGGAATGACAAAAATACAAAATTGACTTAACTAACAAAAAGGAAACTTATTTAATCAAAACAGGAATGCATTAAAACTTAAGCCACAATACGAGTAGTTTATTATTATTTATAAACCACTAGTACTATACAATTGTTGATTGAGGATAAAAATAATTAAAGTTAAATAAAAATAAAAAGTAATATTTGTGAAGTGTATCATCTAAAAAATCATGATTTATCAAAACTCGTACAAATTATGACGCCAATTTCAAGCTAACCAAACAAGTCTTAAAAACAATAATATTATATAAAAGTAAAAAGTAAAAGTAAAAAGTAAAAGTAAAAGTAAGAGTGAAATGTGAAGTTTATTTAAAGGTACTGCCTTCTTGTCCCTATAGACAGCCTAGCTTTTCTAAATCAAGCTATGCACAAACTGTTCCACCTAAAAGTCTATAAAATTTTCTATAGTTAGTAAAACTTGTGGGAGGACATTGGAATTGGGATTTCAGTAGATATGGTAATTTATGTATTTATATATTCTATTCTATCATAATTATATTAACCTACTTTTATCTATATATTTATGTGCTATATACAATTAAAAATAAAATTTCACTTAAACTTCAAAAAAATTTAAAATGGTGATTGAATTATTTGAAAATTATCATTTAAGTCACTAAACTATTCAAAAATTTTTATTTTAGTTATTGGGTTGTTAAGTTTTTTTTTTTGAAGTCCAACTAGTAAGTTCCAAGCAACCATTCGACAATTGGTACAGTATCTCAGTACCCATTAACGAATAGAAGAATATATCTTAGATCCAAGTCGATTTAACAGTTAGCGTCGGAGATCAGAAAAGAAAATTGGTTGCATTTAGTTCGCAGATTCGTGACGTTCAAAATTATTTATTAAAAAAAAAAGAATTGTAAAAGAGAAAGGCAAGGAGAGGTTTCAATTGTTACAAACTGTGAGAACAATAAATGACATACAACAACAATTTTAACAGCTCAGTGACTTAAACGAAAACTTTCGAATAGTTCAATGACCCTTTTGTAACTTTTTAAAGTTAGAGTAACCAAAATATAAACTTATCAATAGTTTAGTGACCTTGACTGTAAATGACCCATATTTTAATTATTTGTAATCTTATGAGGCCCAAATAGAGTGATGAATCCTCCAACCCATGTTTTTCAAGTCATGGGTCCTTTTCCAACAACCCATATCTTGTTGGCCTATAAATGTCAAGTTTCCATCTTGTATCAAAAGAAAATTGGTTGTAGTCTATTTTCCATATAAAGGATGAATTTTGGTACAAATTATGAAATTGTTGAGTACATTAATAACATGGTTGGTCCATTAGGGGGGCAGTGTTATGGTAGATAGGATGAGAATGAAACGCAATAGCTTCTTGAAAATATTTAAATAGATTTTACCGTCTATTAATAACAACGGTAGGGCTGTTACTAGACATTAGCTTTTGCTATGTTGGGTCAATAAGAGAAATGAAGAAAAGAATCCAAAATGAATGGTGGTGGAAAAAAGCATCCTATGTCTATTCCATATCACAATTTTAGATATAATACAAGGATGACATTGATGAATATATCAAAATTATATCATAATCTTATTAATATGTTCTAATTTAATTACAGATAACCAAATTTTGTAATAATAATATTTTGATATTAATACGTACGTTGATGCATTTTGGATGAAGGTAAGCACCCACTCCTCCAAATTCCTTGATATTTTAAAATCTTAGGGTACCAAATTGATAATAATAAACATTATGATTTCACTTTTCTAATAATCATAGAATATGGATGTGATGTATGAATTGCCTATTAAATGTTTACACACATTTTATCTATAATTGTATAAAATTTTGAAATTTGGGATATATATAAGAAAAAGTAAACATTAGGATAAGATTTTTGTGAAAGAAAATGAGAAAATTAAGATATAAGAGATATGTACCAAAGTATCTCCACCCAATGCTTTGAAAATAATCTAACTATTATTTAGAATTAGTATTGGGTAGTTTGGAGTGAATTTTTTTATTTCACAATTAATTTTAAGATTGTTGTCATTAGATCTGATTATAGGTTGGGCCGGATCGATATAAAATTTTAGTGTAACATCCCGAAATTGGGCCTAGTAGGAATGGGCCCAATGGGCCTTGGGCATAGGAGTGTTTAAAATTTTTGAGAACAAGAGAATGACATTATTTCAAGTTGGACTTATTAAGAAGATGATTTTAGAAAGTTACCGGATTCTATGAAGTTTCGAGTTCAAGTTGCGCCTTAGTAAAGTTTTGTGTTTAAGCCTAATAAGGAGAGATAGTAAGTGGCATCAAGGCTTATGGAAATAAAAGAGTAAATTGCTAGCATAAATGAGCATATGGCAAGGAGGTTATGGCATCAAGTGAAGTACCTTGAGGGAAGAGGTTCAAATCCCATTGTGTGCAAATTTTGACTATTATTTTTGTACTATTTCCCTAAAATTCGGCCAAGCTTGTAAATATGGCAAAATTAGATTTTTAAATTATGGTAAGGTGGACTTATTAAATTGTGGAAAAGTATGGTAAGGAGGAAAATAAGGAAAAAGAAAAAAAAAGGAAATAAAAGAAATAAAAGAATTTGGAGAGTAGAGTAGGTGGATGAAAAGGAAATAAAAGAATTTGAGGAGTGGAGTAGGTGGATGAAAAAGGAATAAAAGAATTTGTGGAGTGGAGTAGGTGGATAAAAAAAAAGAGATAAAAAAAGAAAGAAAGAAAGAAGAAGATAAAAAAAAAGGGGTTATGAAAATAAAGAAAAGAGAAGTATCATCTTTTCTTCTCTTCATCACCACCTAGAATTGGTAGCAAACAAGGGTTGGAGAGCTCAAAAATTTCAGCAAACAAATCCTTTAGCAAGTAAGTGATTTTGATGACTTTAGTTGATAATTTTTGTATTTTTGGAGCCCCCAAAGCTTAAGCTAGCTAATGAGGGGACTAATTTGTAATATGGTTGAGAGTCTAGGGACTTGCCATGAGAGAGTTTATGCTGGTTGCAAGGTCTTGAAGTACTTTATCAAAGGTTCAATCGAAAACCTATCCCTCGTTATAAGTGACTCGGATTTTTGTTGCCGCGGAGAGCATCCCGTTACGGATTCCGAATAAGGTGTGTAATCTCATACTCTTCCGAATATATGTTTGAAATGGTGAGAAAATCTCACATCTCTCTGAAAGTTTAAATGAAATATTCTGTGATTCGGTAGAAATATCGAAGAAAATTGATAACCGGTATCCGTGATCAGTCGGACGTGCGTTTGATGGTAGTGATAATCATGTTTTGTAATAAAACAGTTTTGGTTAGAAGCAGTGACGTGTTTTTGAAAAATCACTAAAAATAGGAGAAAAGGAATTAGAAAGTGAATAAGATATCAAATTAAAGCTTACTGTGTCTATTTTAATATGGAAGAAACAGAGAAGGAAAAGGAATTTTACATTCTGAGATATCTTGATTTTAGTGATACTGGTTCTGATTAACTTCGGGGTTCACTGATCTGTTTTGGAAAAATCATATAAAATTGTACAAAATGAATTATTGGTTATAATTTATATATATGGATTCCTTAGTGAGTCTATTTTCAAGAGAAACAAGTTGGAACAGTATATGAAAACCGTACAGTGAGATATTTGAAATTAAGTTAAGAGAGGTTAGAATCATTGGACAGTGAAACAAGGGAAACTTTAAGGAATAAACTGTACTAAATGGCTAGGCCAAAAAATTCTGGAAAAATTTCAATAAGAAGATACATGAGTCTAGTTTCAAGGAAATTTTACGGATCTAGATTTCGAGTTTTCTAACTCGAGTTATATGCAATTTAGTCAGTATGACACAAATGGACAGTTTAAATTTGTATGTCCCAAATTACTAGTTAAATTTTAGTTGCGAAATTACCCCGTTTAGGCTTAAAATGGATTTTTGACCCAATAGTTCCCTAGAGACCCGAATAGAGTTCTGTATCACTCGAGGCGATAGTGAATCTTCGAAAACACCGTTAAATATGAAATTACCGAATTACCCTTGTAGGGTAAATTACCGAATTACCCTTAGAGAGTAAATTATCGAATTACCCTTAGTGGGTACGATTACTGAATTACGAAAATGCCCTAACGGGCCGAATTACGAAATGTCCTTATGGGCCAAACTACGAAAATACCCTTTATGGGCCAAAATGTTATAATTGCTATATGGGCCAAATGTTATATTTGCTACATAGGCCATATTTGGTATAAGTGGTGACCGATTGTGTATTTTGGTTTTTAAGGGTAAATCGACAGGCATAAGGAAGTTCCGGGATCGTGTTAAATTCAAGTAGCTAAGGATTTCGCTAAATAGTAAGGTGTGTGATTAACCCACTGTTTTCCGGGTTTATGTTATATTGTATGTGTGGTGTCAATGCTAATGTGTGCAGTGACAATTATGAATGGATACCCTTAAGGGGTATATCGAAAATCAGGTCAGTGTTAAATATTAAGAATGTGAATATGCCAATGAGAATATGTTTGTATGCCGAATAGCATGTGCATGCATCATTTTATTATGTTATGACATTATCATATGTTGCATGTGCATGGGATGGGATCTGAATGTGAAAGAAGAAAGGGTGTACATTATGTACGTGGTCTAATGTTAGCCTCGTGCTACATTAGCGCTTGATGTTAGCTATGTGCTTCATCAAGGGAGGTGTTGGCTAGGTGCCACATTTCGACGGTTGATAGCTGTGTGCATCACCGTAGATTGAATGATATGTGGGATCACTTATGTGATCGGTGGCCTAGCCACGGCCTTGAGCAGCAAGTCTGCCAAGGTAAGATATGTGGATCACTATGTGATCGGTGGATTAGCCACGGCCTTGGGCAGGGGGTCTGCCAAGGTAGGTGTAAAGGATGGACCCTAGGCTGGGTTGGGTGCATTTTGCATAAATCTGTCTGCTATGTGAATTAATGTGGAAATGGGCCAAGCCCAGTATGTGGAAACATGTGGTTGATTACACCATTATAAGAATGTGATGTGGTTGTGGGCCAAGCCCAATAAGTGAAAGCATGTGATTAAATTATCTTAATATCTGTTTTATGGGTTATTATATGGTTTGATATGTGGATGGAATTCAGTGGTCTAATTACACACTGAGTCTGTGTAACATCCCCAAACCCGGCCCAAACATTACGACCGAATTTGGGTTGCTACCGAGAAAACATTTTGAAATCTTTTCAAAACCGTTTTAAGTTTTGACAAAAACCTTGTGTTTTCAAGTCTCTTGTTAAAAACCATACATGGTGTTGTTTAGAAATATTTAGTAAGTCGGGTTGTTTATAGATTGCATATGTGCCCTATGGCATTTTTAAAACATTTTACGTTTGATTGGGAAAAACATATGAATTCATTTTTTTAACATAATTAAATGGTTTAAACAAATATTCAAAGCATGTAACAATAATAAAATAATTCTAGGGGGCCTTATTACAACTTAGCAAAAATAAAACCAACATTAAAATTAAATAAACTAAAATCCAAGTCCATCTAATTAAAATTTCCACTGCATGGCCACCTTGAGTCCATCCGGCTCCATCTCCGCGATCTACTCATCTGCAAAATGTTAAGGGAAGGGGTGAGTCACCAAGACTCAGTGTGTAAATCCCCCACCCGGAAAAGACATCTCATACACAATTCATTAATAAACATGCCCATGCAACCCAACTAGACATCCATACTCCTTTTCTACCCCGTGTGGTCAAAACCACTGATGACTTAAAGTCACAATTTAAATGATGGGGCCAACCCATCGTGTGGTCAAAACCACTGATGACCATAGGTCACAATTTATCAAATGTGGTCAAAACCACTGGTGGTACCAAACCACTGGGACTTAGTCGCAATTAATCAATCGTTGTGGTCAAAACCACTGATGACCATAGGTCACAAATAGTCTGATGGGGCCAACCCATCTTGTGGTCAAAACCACTGACGACAGTCCATAGTATCATCCCCCTCCTCTCATCAATCCCACCATCACATGCTTACACATCAAATTTCATATATCATGTCATAGTATTAAACATCATGTGATGGCATGCAAACATATAAAAATTTCAAGTTAAGGGACTTACCCGAAATCCATGATTATGCCACAAGCTAATCACAACCAAAAGATCTAGGGCAAATAATAATAGCATGTAAATTAATAAAGTGTGTATAGAGATCTTACCCACCTGATACTATCTTAATTCCTAGATCCCGAAAAGCCGATCTACGATGCTAGATCTTGACCCTTGCTCCGACTTGGTTTCCAACAACCCAAATCCTTATACGGGTTCCCTAGCAATCGGCCAACCAAATTCAGTTGATAGAGAATGGAGACTTGAACCGATTACTTTAAGATCTCGAAACACCTTAGAACTGATTGAAGAAATAGATAGAGAAGAACACCTTTGTTTGAGATTCGGCCAAGACTACACCAAATAGGGGAAAGAAATTCGGCATACCAAGGAGGAGTATATTCGGCTATAGGAAAGAAGGAAAAATCAATTTATGGCTGCTTAGGATTCAGTTTGAGTGGAACAAGAGAATGAAGAAAGAGTGGAATAGGTGTTTCGACTAAGGATTTTGAGAAGAAAAAGAAGAAAAAAACAAAAAGATGAACTAGCCGAAAATTATGAAGAAAAAGGCCAAGAAAATTCGGCAGTATCCCTCCCCCCAATTGCTTTGCCGTCCACTCCACTCTAAGGAGTTTAAAATTCCATCAATTTCCTTGAAACACTCCTAGCCAACCATTTAAAAATAATTTGAATAAACTAAGTGCCTATATTTCCTTTTGACCCCTATTCAACATAATAATAATAATAAAAATAAAATAAAATAAAACAGCTCATATCCATCCCCCACTCCAGCCGAATTAAAAATCAAAACAAATATTAAGCTTATCCTAATTTTTCCAAATACCCATGTGCCCATCAATTTCCTTAATTCACTCTAGGCCACATATTTCAAATTATTCAAAATAATTTGAAATACCTCAAATAATAATCAAATAATAATCCCATAATAATCTAATGATAATGCTAATTTTATCCCTTTTTTTTATCTTATCAAATAAATAATAAAATAAAAGAAACCATGTGCTCATCCATTTTCCCTCCAGCATGTGCAGGCCAATGCACCTTGTCACGCCAGCAGTAGAAGGAAGGAAAAAAATAAGTCAAGGTGCTGCTTCTGGGGTTCGAACCAGTGACCCCAAGCAGCAGCCTCCTCTCCAACGCGCTTTGCCACTTTTTCCCATCAGACTTTCATGTCAAATAACCACAATATTTATTTTTAAAGCCTCCCTCCTTAAGCCCATCACCCCAAAATAAAATAAAAATGCAAACTGCTGCTATGCTGGCTCGAACCAGTGACCTCAAGCAGCAGCCCCCCCTTTTCACGCCTTAAGCCACTCTCCCCTTTGGACTTTCTTGTCAAATAATCACAGCATTTATATATAAGCCCTCCTCCTGGCCTTTACTCCTTCAACGCCTAAAGCCCAAAAAATAAAACTCCTTGCTTCCCTTGCGTTTCGAACCTGAGACCTTCGTGCCAGCACCCTTAAGTGGCGCCCTAAGCCACTCCAACCACCTGCCTTTCATGTCAATTAGCCCCCCTGATTTAATTATAAGGCCTTCCTAGGCCTAACGCCCACAAAACCCAAAAATAAAACACCCTTGTTGCCGCCTGGACTCGAACCCAGGCCCTCTTTAGCGCCACTTCTAGCCCTTAAGCAGCGGCGCATGGAGCCACTTTACCAACCCATTTCTTGCGTCATAAACCCACCTAAGTTACTTATAACCCCTAACTCACCTAGCTTCCCTCCTTTAAACACACAAAAAAATAAATTTTAATACTAAGTCAGGCCTAGCTCGGGATTATTTTAGACCCTAAAATATGCCAAATAATTATAGAATTTAATTCTTCAAGCGCACACATGGGAAAATATTTAAATTACACACAACCCCTAATTTAGGATGTTACAATTATACCCCCCTTAAAATAATTTCGTCCTCGAAATTACTTACTATCGTTCAATTGTGCATCCTTAACTCATTATACTACGCCACCGCTACGCACTCTGATATTAAAGAATTATCATATTTCTAGACACATTCTCCAAGTTCATCATCAAATTTTTCCCCACACTTCACTAGCAATAAAAGAACGAACTAACGTAACCATAAATAAGACAATTGAGGGTATTCCGAAAATAAGAAACTTACCCGTTGTCATGTCTGGCACATCTTCCTCCTCGCGACGGCCAACTGCATAAACCAACCTTGGTTGCCTCGCTTCTGCACCTTCAGCACCTCGGCCACGCCCGTCACCATTTCCATTATCTCTAGCTGCACCTCGACCCCTCTGTAGTGGTCCTTCATTTCTAACCTGAGCACGGTTCTGACCCTCTGGTTGATTCTTAGCTAACTTCCGAGGGCAATCCCTTACACGGTGATCGAACGATCCACACTCAAAGCACCCTCGATTACCACTCCAACACTCCCCCTTGTGAGGCTTGCCACACCGTGCACACTGTGGTGGCCACTGAGTAGGCTTTGTGGCTCTTTTTGATTCCCCAAATCTAGCCTTCTTCTCCACAGTACTGCCCGATCCAGGCGATCCAAAGCCTCTCTTCTGTTTATTCCTTTCGTGATTCTGTCTTACAGACTCCTTGACCCCTTCGGCTACCTTAGCCTTCTCTACCAGAACAGCAAACTCACGCACCTGCTGTGGAGCAATCAACAACCTTAAATCATCCCTAAGTCCGTCTTCAAAGCGGACACAACGATCATGCTCAGTTGACACAATTCCCCGAGCATAGCGGCTCAGCCTCAAGAATTCTGCCTCATACTCAGATACCGACTTATTTCCTTGTACCAATCCCAGAAAGGTTTTCTTCTGAGCATCAGTGTAGCTGGTGCCCACATACTTCTTCTGATAAGCAGCTTTGAAGTACTCCCAAGTAAGGCCATCTGCCGTAGCACCATCTCGAACCGTGAGCCACCACTGGTATGACTCATCCTTTAAAAGCGACACTGCTCCTTTCAGCTTCTCCTCATTTGTTAAATCGAGATCGTCCATGATCCTCTCAGTCGATTCTAACCAATATTCCGCTGCACTGGGTGCCACGCCCGACACACCCCGGAATACCTCAGCTCCGTTGGATCGGAGTCGCTCGGGTACAGACTTCCGAGCTCCCATACCAACACTTGCCCCAGCCACCATCTCAAGGACTCGCAATACAGCTTGCGATACCGCCTCACCCTCTGTCTGATCCTGTTCCTCAGCTCCAAAAGTTGGGGGTGGTGATGGCGGTACTTCATTCTCCGACCCCTGACCCGACCTAACGGGTTCTGACACGATCATCCTGCCCCTACCGCGTCCACGACGGCCACGTCCTCTAGAGCTCATTCTAACTATTGTGCTTTAACCTATTTAAGAAATTTTTATGGATCAATACTTGTTCCACTTGGTTATTCGCGAAGATTTTTTTTTTTGAAGAAAACTTAATAAAGATTCTTTCGAGCAATCAAGTTTTAAGTCCTCTATCCTAGTTCACACAGAAAGCACATCCATTCCTTAATACCTTTCATACACATTCACTCTTCGGGCATTTCTGTCCGTTTCTATCCTAGGGGCATTTTCGTCATTTTCTTACAAGGGTATTTTCGTAATTAATCAGATTTTTTTTTAAACTTTCGTAATTCAGAACATTTCAAAATTTCCAAAACTAGAGGGTTCTTTTCAGAAATTTCTCAAATTAAAGGTATGGCAAAATTTTGGAAACCAGGGGTATTTTGGTAATTTTATCAATCAGGGGTAATTTTGTAAATTCCAAAAGTCAGTGTATATATATTTTGAAATACAAGATTTTCGACTACTTTTGCAAAGTGAGAAAATTTTATTGAAATCGGGGTAGTCTGGTAATTTTAGAAATCAAGGGCATTTTCGTAATTTCGCCACTAGGGGCATTTTGGTAATTTTGGTAAACTGGGAATATTTTGAAAATTTCCCAAAAATAAATTTGTCCTACTATTTAAAAGAAGTATTTCAGTGATTTTAAAACTAGAGTTTCCATAAAACATGGCTAATCCCTTTCGGGTTTTATTTATTGTGTTTAGCCTATGACCGAGTCCTCTTGGTTAGGGTGAACCAAAGCTACGCACCAGGTAGGAATCCCGCGAAGAGGAGGTGAGTCACGAGGACTGCTTAAGTACCAAGCTCTTCCGGATCCAATCCTAGACATGCGCACCAAGGTTACCACACCCTAACTCGGCGACTAGGTCGTAGGTTTGTTTAATTAGGCTTTTAAAGTTTTATGTCCTTGTTGGGGTAAACTAGTCCTAAGGTTTAAAGTACTTATCACTATCTACGTTCCATGCTTCCTACCCTTCTACAGAAAATAAATCATACAGAAGTTAGGAGTACTTACCTGGGCGGATAGGTGCCGGAGACTCGGTGCCATGCTATTCAAAACCAAAAATATTTCTTAAAGGCCTACTAAAACATTTTGGGCCTTGGGCCCCCACAGCCGAGCTTTGAACTGGGCTCTGATACCAATTTGTAACATCCCCAAACCCGGCCCAAACATTACGACCGAATTTGGGTTGCTACCAAGAAAACATTTTGAAATCTTTTGAAAACCGTTTTAAGTTTTGACAAAAACCTTGTGTTTTCAAGTCTCTTGTTAAAAACCATACATGGTGTTGTTTAGAAATATTTAGTAAGTCGGGTTGTTTATAGATTGCATATGTGCCCTATGGCATTTTTAAAACATTTTACGTTTGATTGGGAAAAACATGTGAATTCATTTTTTTAACATAATTAAATGGTTTAAACAAATATTCAAAGCATGTAACAATAATAAAATAATTCTAGGGGGCCTTATTACAACTTAGCAAAAATAAAACCAACATTAAAATTAAATAAACTAAAATCCAAGTCCATCTAATTAAAATTTCCACTGCATGGCCACCTTGAGTCCATCTGGCTCCATCTCCGCGATCTACTCATCTGCAAAATGTTAAGGGAAGGGGTGAGTCACCAAGACTCAGTGTGTAAATCCCCCACCCGGAAAAGACATCTCATACACAATTCATTAATAAACATGCCCATGCAACCCAACTAGACATCCATACTCCTTTTCTACCCCGTGTGGTCAAAACCACTGATGACTTAAAGTCACAATTTAAATGATGGGGCCAACCCATCGTGTGGTCAAAACCACTGATGACCATAGGTCACAATTTATCAAATGTGGTCAAAACCACTGGTGGTACCAAACCACTGGGACTTAGTCGCAATTAATCAATCGTTGTGGTCAAAACCACTGATGACCATAGGTCACAAATAGTCTGATGGGGCCAACCCATCTTGTGGTCAAAACCACTGACGACAGTCCATAGTATCATCCCCCTCCTCTCATCAATCCCACCATCACATGCTTACACATCAAATTTCATATATCATGTCATAGTATTAAACATCA
Source organism: Gossypium australe (assembly GCA_005393395.2). NCBI lineage: Eukaryota > Viridiplantae > Streptophyta > Magnoliopsida > Malvales > Malvaceae > Gossypium > Gossypium australe. Next base: position 110,008,222 of record CM016620.1, on the reverse strand, counting down.
TGTGATGGCATGCAAACATATAAAAATTTCAAGTTAAGGGACTTACCCGAAATCCATGATTATGCCACAAGCTAATCACAACCAAAAGATCTAGGGCAAATAATAATAGCATGTAAATTAATAAAGTGTGTATAGAGATCTTACCCACCTGATACTATCTTAATTCCTAGATCCCGAAAAGCCGATCTACGATGCTAGATCTTGACCCTTGCTCCGACTTGGTTTCCAACAACCCAAATCCTTATACGGGTTCCCTAGCAATCGGCCAACCAAATTCAGTTGATAGAGAATGGAGACTTGAACCGATTACTTTAAGATCTCGAAACACCTTAGAACTGATTGAAGAAATAGATAGAGAAGAACACCTTTGTTTGAGATTCGGCCAAGACTACACCAAATAGGGGAAAGAAATTCGGCACACCAAGGAGGAGTATATTCGGCTATAGGAAAGAAGGAAAAATCAATTTATGGCTGCTTAGGATTCAGTTTGAGTGGAACAAGAGAATGAAGAAAGAGTGGAATAGGTGTTTCGGCTAAGGATTTTGAGAAGAAAAAGAAGAAAAAAACAAAAAGATGAACTAGTCGAAAATTATGAAGAAAAAGGCCAAGAAAATTCGGCATTATCCCTCCCCCCAATTACTTTGCCGTCCACTCCACTCTAAGGAGTTTAAAATTCTATCAATTTCCTTGAAACACTCCTAGCCAACCATTTAAAAATAATTTGAATAAACTAAGTGCCTATATTTCCTTTTGACCCCTATTCAACATAATAATAATAATAATAAAATAAAATAAAACAACTCATATCCATCCCCCACTCCAGCCGAATTAAAAATCAAAACAAATACTAAGCTTATCCTAATTTTTCCAAATACCCATGTGCCCATCAATTTCCTTAATTCACTCTAGGCCACATATTTCAAATTATTCAAAATAATTTGAAATACCTCAAATAATAATCAAATAATAATCCCATAATAATCTAATGATAATGCTAATTTTATCCCTTTTTTTTATCTTATCAAATAAATAATAAAATAAAGGAAACCATGTGCTCATCCATTTTCCCTCCAGCATGTGCAGGCCAATGCACCTTGTCACGCCAGCAGCAGAAGGAAGGAAAAAAATAAGTCAAGGTGCTGCTCCTGGGGTTCGAACCAGTGACCCCAAGCAGTAGCCTCCTCTCCAACGCGCTTTGCCACTTTTTCCCCTCAGACTTTCATGTCAAATAACCACAATATTTATTTTTAAAGCCTCCCTCCTTAAGCCCATCACCCCAAAATAAAATAAAAATGCAAACTGCTGCTATGCTGGCTCGAACTAGTGACCTCAAGCAGCAGCCCCCCCTTTTCACGCCTTAAGCCACTCTCCCCTTTGGACTTTCTTGTCAAATAATCACAGCATTTATATATAAGCCCTCCTCCTGGCCTTTACTCCTTCAACGCCTAAAGCCCAAAAAATAAAACTCCTTGCTTCCCTTGCGTTTCGAACCCGAGACCTTCGTGCCAGCACCCTTAAGTGGCGCCCTAAGCCACTCCAACCACCTGCCTTTCATGTCAGTTAGCCCCCCTGATTTAATTATAAGGCCTTCCTAGGCCTAACGCCCACAAAACCCAAAAATAAAACACCCTTGTTGCCGCCTGGACTCGAACCCAGGCCCTCTTTAGCGCCACTTCCAGCCCTTAAGCAGCGCATGGAGCCACTTTACCAACCCATTTCTTGCGTCATAAACCCACCTAAGTTACTTATAACCCCTAACTCACCTAGCTTCCCTCCTTTAAACACACACAAAAAAAATAAATTTTAATACTAAGTCAGGCCTAGCTCGGGATTATTTTAGACCCTAAAATATGCCAAATAATTATAGAATTTAATTCTTCAAGCGCACACATGGGAAAATATTTAAATTACACACAACCCCTAATTTAGGATGTTACAGTCTGTATGACTCACCCAATTTTTACCAACATCGCAGGTGACGCATAGTGCTTGGACCGGGTTGGAGTGGATACGAGGTGGCCCATGCAGATGATAAATTTATTTGTTTTACACATTTTATTTATGAAAGGTTATTTATTGTAATAATGGCCTTTTAAAGTATTTACGGATTATTATTATGTTTTAAGTTGGATTGTCAATTATATTATCATCTGGAAATGTTTATTTTTAGCAACTTAAATTTTAAAAATATGTATTAAGGTTTCAACCCGGATATTTTGTAATAACTTAGTTTTATTTGGAATTTTAAAATACCAAGATTTTACAAACAAGCAAAATTTTTTTTTTATGTTTTTACTTTAAGTCAAAATATTTTTCAAACGTTTTCCGCAGTGACATACCAGATCCGGTCAAGGCTCGTGGGCCGGGTTTGGGGTGTTACATTTAGCCTCTATTTGATTCAAAAAATAACTTAAAACTCGATCCAGATAAAAAAAATGCTAAACTTGAACTCGACCCGACTCACCCATATTAATTTATTTATTTTATATAAAACCAAATTTAAAAAATATAATACATTAAATACACTAAAATAAATGGTTCTTAATAAATTAAAAATATATTACAAAACCCTTTATACTTAAATAACACTAAAATCGTTGCAACTTAGCCAGCAAATGCCTCTAACATAGTACTAAAATTAACAATAAAATAAGAGTTATACAATATCAAAACATTAACAACAAAATAGTAACAATATAATACTAAAATATCATCAAAACAACAACAAAATAACAACAAGAAAAAAAATTTAGTCAGATTTGAATCGGGCCAAGCTCGAGCCAAAATAACTTATCTGAGGTCCAACCCATTTAAAAAACAGGTCTTACATTTTGTCCAAGCTAATTTTTTGGGCCTATATTTTTCTCAAACCCTCCTACTTTTTTGGCGGATCCCTTGATTAGGTCTAGTTGTCATGTGTCTTTTTGTACATTGCTAGTGGAGTTTTTAGATTCCGCAAGTAAGGTCAAGGTTGACAAGTGTCGTATAGGAATATAGTAAAATATTTAAAAGAGACACACGTGCTGCTTGTGAAATAAAAAAAACACACTACTATTATACCCAATACTAACCATTTTACTACACTCTTATGATACTTATCAACCCATTGCATTACTTGTAAAATTTAAAAATTCTACTATTATTATACCAAATATTTTCTCTTATATTTAATTGAACTAAATTATTTTTTAACTCAATAATTAACAAAACCCAATAATTGAAACAAAAACTACTTCTTCTTCTTCTTCTTCTTTTTTTTTTATAAAGCTTGACAACTTAATTCACATTATTCAAAGTCTTGACAATTTGTGAATTTCGTTTTTTCTTCAGCCAACAGACAATTTGCCATACGACCTATTTCGTATAGTTTAACATGTCTTACACCTTTCCTTGAAGGACCTATTTCAATAGAGGAGACAATGCCTCAAGAAGCACGACATACTCGATATTCATCCAAAACTATAAAAGGGTACGTGCTGATGACAGTGTTCATAGAAGAAGTCTCCACTATGAGGAATGAATACTCGATATTGTTTGAGATGTTCCACCATTTGATATTTATACTCATCAAGAATAGACATTTATCAGTTTTGTAACTTATTCAATAATAGATATTTATCTTCATGAATTAAGCTAGTGTGTGACGAGAATGGTTCACTAAACTTTTACCCAATGAATTAATTTAGTATATAATAGATAATGTGTGAGATACTTATGCATTATTATATGCAATCACACATCTTGTAAATAAGGTATGATAGTCGCACTAGGTTTCTTTCTAGTTTCCTTTCTCGATGAAAAGTCTTCTTTAGTCATACCACAATATTTGATGCACGAGATCACTTAAATAGTTGTACAATAAATAGTCAAAAGATTTTCACGATACTGACTTCACAATAATTAATGGTGAATACTTTCTTTCACGATTTTCACGAATGTATTACATTTTTACATTTCTTTCATTTCTAGTCCATTATTTAATATTATAAGAACATATAAAACGGAACATCAAGATTTTCAAGAACTTTATCTTTATTCTTCCGTTTCCTTACTAATTACGACCTTTATTCATACGGGTATTTATTTCACGATTTTCATATTTTAACATACTTTTGCTTTATTTACAATTTAGTCTATAAATCTTAAATCTTAACAAAATAGTGCAGTTCATTGCGCAACTATCATGTTTTTATTTATATCTCATTCATCGGAATTGACAATTAAGTTCAATTAGACGTTTTTGAAGCTAGACATCTCATCCTTAATATAAAATTATGATCAAAATTTTAAATCAAGCCAATTAATACAATTTTTTCTTCAAATCTTCCCATGATCTGTTGCTAAGTAGTTCTGTCCCATCTCTGCTAGAAATTATTTATATCATAGTATCGATATCGTATAATTTTTTTATTTTTTACTATTAAAAATAGTGTTATTAATATGTTTAGGCATAAAAATATCAACTCTTAATTATTATTATTATTATTATTATTTTTACAATTTTTAATGAATTTTCAAAATCAGAATAGGGGAATCTAAAATTAATCTGATCTTTTCTCACTTAAATTTATTTATCTCATAATATTAAATTTTGATTGCTTACATCGATTCTTCTATTTTAAACTAGATTCGATAAGCTTCAATTTCATGTTTGGTTCAATATTTAACTCAATTTCTACAATTTTTGATGAATTTTCAAAGTTGAACTACTATTACTATCCAAAATTGTTTTAGTCAAAATTTTACTTATTACCACTCATATCACTTATACCAACATTTAACACTTATTTCACTTATCAACTATTCGATTCTTATACAAGATCATTTAATTGCACATAACATTATACTTTTGATTATTATTCTATTTAGTACCTTAAAGCTTACATGTAAATTTAATTACATCATCACTTCACATACTATAATTCATATCACAAATAGTGATGGATAGATGATAGTACCTATCATCATTGAAACTACACTGGCTACCAGCAATTTTTTTAGAAAGCGAATGACTCTTTGTCAATTTCTATTTTGAGAGTATTTTAAAATAATAAATGATTTCATGAATATGTGTGGATCATTCGGAGCTGATTTCTTTATTGTATTAAATGCTTGCAATCACTCTAGATATATCGTATTTTTTACAAAGTAAATTGTCAATGTATCATAATGTTATATTTATGCTGAGACTGAAATATTTATTTTGTTGATGAAATTTATCTTTTACCACATTTATTACTAAATTTTCTCAAATTGGATGGTACCTATGAATGAATGCTAAAATCCAACATTCTCGATCAACTATAGTAATAGGACAGAACAATATATAGATGAAACATTAATATTCCTAACACTGATGTTCATAGCCTCTCGCTTTATTACATACGTATTGTAGATAAGGTGAGTCAGCAACTATATGTACAGTAGATGTGAATCTTGTCATCATGTCCCATGACTCAAATGCAGAATCTTGGCAGGAGAGAAGTATCATAACTTTGGACCGATACATGTATGTTTAAACAAATGAAGGATATTTGAATAAGAAGAGAGAGATGGGAACAACCTCATTGCAGATTTCACGTGTGGGGGAGATTTTATGTGAAACCTCATTGTAGAAATGAGGGGAAAAGTGAAGGGAATCCTGATCTAAAAGCTTATCCCAACATGCCAGCTTAAAAGTATTGCACACACTTCGTGATATGTGCACACAATTTTTTTGTAACAAAATAAAAACCAGTCCTTAAGTTCCTAATTAATTAACTTGCATATCCCATCATTGGTTTTTGCTTATGTTGTGTGTGAGATAGGGAGTAACTGGGAAGATATAGACTGCGATTTTATTGCAGCTTTGATCGTGTGTACAGATAAAAAAAAAATCCCACTAACCCTTATATTGAAGAATTTAAACCCAAAAATCTAGATTGCAGAGATGTTCACGTAAAGTTATCTTTTTATTTTTATTTTATTTTTCTCAACCTCTCAATCGTATGAGACAGTAAAAGGGATGTGAAACGTTGGGACACCTTTACGTTGTGACAATGACATGAAAAAAAGCAAATTGCAGACCATATATATGATATATGTATAATTGTATATATATACAAGAGAATAATAATGTAGCAGTAGTTTCTGACATATACAGAGTTTCCAACTATCAAGTTGGCAACCAACTTTCTTGTTCTTCTATGTCTTTTAACTTCAAACACCTGTCTTCTCTTGAACTCACTTCCTAGTTGTATTTGAATTTGCATGCTTTATGATTTTGTGTTATCTAGGTTTAGAATTAAGATATTTACAGATGATTCAATAAATGAGATTATCTGTGAGAGTGAGAGTGTTTGAAGGTGACACGACAATCGAGGTTATAGGCATATCCTGAACTAAATTGTCAACACCAAGGGCCAACGCCACGTTACCCTCTGTGTTTTCTTTCATTTAAGAACATGAATGATGATCCTAGTTGTTACACATTCCCAGGTAACCGCAAGTCAAATAAGGTTTTCTATTTGTGTGGTAAACTTGTTGGAAATATTCTTCAAGGGATTAAAATTATGGAAATGAATGCCTAAATAAGACGATATTCACAAAAGCTTACCTTTGTTGTAGTCGACTTGTATTAGTGAATGATGGTCCGAACAGGAAGAGGCTTTTTGGTTGGAAAATAAAGTCCCCATTGCTTATAACTCAATGATAAGAGGTATCTTATTCAAAGATAAAAATGATAAGGGGAAGAAAGAAAAAATAATGATAAGAGGTATGATTGTTTGCTTCTACTTTGTTTTATCTTCTGAGTAGAAAGAAAATAGAGCAATCAAAAGCAAAAGATTTTCTTCTTTTCAATTACACCCATCCAAGGTTTGGTAGCCTCACCCATCTGGATTCGGCTTTAGACAAAGTTTGTTATAATTTCAAACTCCACTTAAATTACTATTTAATCACTAATAATTAAGTACAATTTCAAAAATCACTAAAAAGGATTTTTTAGATTTTTTTGGAATATTCTACTTCTTTAAAAAAATTAGAAAAAAAAAACTGAACTTTTTAGAATTTTCTTAAATTTAAGAAATTTTAGGGTTTTTTTTATATATTTTATTTGATATTGATGATATGGTTTTAATGTGATTTATAAACCCATAAAATTAAAAGCCTAAATTTAATCTTAACTAAAGTAGAGGGAGTATTCCAGTAAGTTAAGTAAAATGGATGGACTAATTTATAGAATATGACCATTATAAGAATACAAAAATTTCCTATCGTCCTGACGGAAAAGCTAGCCTTGCTCATCTTCCCTCCACATCTTTTAAACAAATAGGAAAAAACTCTCCAACTTATAAGACAACCCACAAACCAAAAAAAGGGGAAAACACACTATATGGTAATGCATGTCATTTCATGGGGCTCACAAAAGCTGCAATGGGAGACATACATGTAGTGGTGCCTCAGAACATTAACATATCTCAATACTATTTTTGTATATATTTTTTCTTTATCTTTAATGAAGTTAAGCAAGGAGCTTAAAGATGAATTACTTAATGGAAATAGTGGGTTTGCAACAAGATTAATAAGAAATTATATATGATGGCAATGTACATTTCCTATTAGGATACGACAATATTATTTGGTAATAATGAGACATGTTGGGTTGAATGCCAATCTTAAAATATGTCACCATGGTAACACAGTAATTATAATAAGACATGTTTATGGTTCTCTCTCTTTCTCTCATGAATCTAGGGAGAAAGTGAAAGTGGAAACTCAAATATTTGCTTTGGTAAATTGCTTTTACAGATTAGAGAGCTCGTGTGAAGTAAAAGTACTTAAAAAAAGTAAATGAACAAAAGGGGCCCTCCCATTGTGAACCCTTTCATGCACGACTGTTTTATAAATCTCAGTTGGCTATAGACTTGTCCTTTCCTATATATATATATATATATAAAATAATGATCTCTTTCTCATTTAACTCGGTATATCAATGGTCATCTTTCATTGAGAGCGTGATAGTGAGTGAGTCAACAAGATAGAAAGCAAATTGAGAATAATGGAAAACCGCAAGGAAAAGAAGTCACAGCCCAAAAGAGGTTTATGGAAACCAGAAGAAGACTTGATTTTGAAAAATTATGTAGAGACTTATGGTGAAGGCAATTGGGCTACCGTATCTAAACGATCAGGTACATATATATATATATATATCGAATTATCAATTATATACTTATAGCTTATATGGAATGTTTGTACACGTTTTCAGGGTTGATGAGAGGAGGGAAAAGTTGTAGACTTAGATGGAAGAATTACCTGAGACCAAATATCAAACGAGGTGGAATGTCCAAGGAGGAAGAAGACCTTATTATCCGAATGCACAAGCTTCTTGGTAACCGGTTAGTATTTACTTTCTTCTTTTCCTGCAAGGGATATTGGGATTGAGATTTGAATGAATGTTATCTTTTAAAGAATAATTGCACTTAGCAGTTTGAATTCTAAAATGACGTTAATGGTAGCATGGTTTATACTTTTGTCCAATGTATATACTCATTTCGAATTAGTGTATTTGATGATTGTTTTTTTTTTTTTTTTCCTTTTTATGAACTTAAACAATGTAGATGGTCTTTAATTGCTGGTAGACTTCCTGGTCGGACTGACAACGAGGTGAAGAACTATTGGAATACCCATTTGAACAAGAAAAGCCTTTTAGGAAGAAAAAGAAAAACTATTGACTCAAACAACCAACATAATGACAATATGGAGGACAATCATATAGAGAATCAGGATAGCAAGAAACCAAGGCAATCACATGATTCTGATCATCACCCCATTTTCAACACAACTGATGGGTTTGATTTGGATGGAAACAAACAAGATAAGGACGATGAGAGCGCCGCCGCATGGATGGAACGTGCGGTTCAGTTTTTCAACTATGAGTACGATTTGGATTACGAGATGGTAGGAACTCCATTGATGATGCATCCTGATTACTCAAATTTTGTGTTCGATGAAGAACCTTTCGCATCCTACACGGACCCATTTGTTCTGTTTGAAGCATTTGGGACGGTAGATTGCGATGTGGGACTGGGAATCCAATCATTCTTGCCTTAGAGATTACAGCACTTACATGGACCACCACCTGGGCAGACCACTTTGCTTGCTTTTGCCACAGCTTTAGGCTTTTACCAGTTGGGTGCGTTGCCAGCATTGCGTATTACCTTTTGAAAGCGGTATTTATGACTTTGTTTTTAGGGTTAAGAAGTGAAGTGAGGATTATAATTTTAACTTATTTGTATTTTGATTCTAATCCTTTAAGTCAAAATTATAATTCTTTTCTTTTGGGAAATTAAAGCAGAAGAAAAGGTAATAGCTTGGGAGTCAATTTTGAGAATGGTTGTAATAAATGAGTATGAACATTCATGCAATCTCAATCAAGATCTGCAACCCAAAAAAGCTGAAAAGGAAAACAAGTACCTCCATAATCAAAAATAAGTAGGTATCAAATTCAATCTTACTCTATTCTATAATTGGAACTTAAAAATCTGAAAATAATTATATATGGGATTAGTATCAAAAAGGCAAACAAATGGACATTCATCACTTTCAAACACTATATCATAGGACAATAAAATTTTAATAATTCATGCAACCTCTTAATTTGTTGGAAGAAATGGCATAAATTTGGTATTTATTCTATATTAGCTCCTCCCATTTTTTTTATCCACTTTCAACCTTCAACTTATAAATTGTTTTTCATTAATCACCATAGAAAAAGAGGAGATAATGTATCTTTTGACCCTTGAACTTGGTAAGTAGGTCTACATTGGCCCTTAAACTTGACAATTAGGGTCACTTTGATACCTACAGGGGCGAAGCCAGGGGGCTGGCATGGGCCTCGGCCCCTCTAAAATGTAAAATTACTATTTAAGCTCTTAAATTTTTTTAAAATTAGTAAAGGTAAAATTGTACTTTGCCCCCCCTAAATTTATAAAAATTCGATTTAATCCTTTACAAATTATAAAGATATAAATTATAAAAAATTAAAATTTCATCCGCCCCCTAAAAAATTATTCTGGCTTCACCCCTGGATACCTATATATTTTTTTTGGGTTCACTTTGAACTTGACATCTAAGTAAATTTTGATTCCAAAACTTGAAAAATCTAAAAGCTTGATGTTGTGACACTCTAAAATTGTGCCACATAATCTCTTAAAAAAATAGATAATGATGTGCTACAATCTCAAAGTGTCATATTTAGTGTTTTTATAACCAAACCGGTGGTTGAACAAGTTTGACCAATTTACCCTTTTGTGGCAAAATTTCCTTTTCACCCCCCTTTTCAACATTTTCTTCTCAAAGTTGATACTTAGATCAATTTAAGCCCATAATTCATCATAAATCTTTATTATAACTCCATGAGTGGTGAAAATTGTATTTTATCTCTTAACTCGCCAAAATGAGAAATTTACAATTTAGTTCTTATACTATTCAAAAATTTTCAATTTAGTCTCAAAGTGATTTTCATCACACCAAATCATATTCCAATTCATTTAAAGTCAAATTAATCCATATGAATGAATATTTTCTATTTTCAGATAATTTTGCTCATTAATCCTCATGCTTTTCAAAATTTGTAATTTAATCCTTATTTTCATATTGTCACTTTTCCAACTCCTTTCACATAATCCCATATCCCATAGCAAACTCCTTATATAAAATATCTTATTTGAATCATTCTATAAATTCTCATAATTTCCTCGATATTCGAGTTTGAAATTTGGTCACCTGCCATATTAGAAATTCCGAGGCGTTACAATCAATGTTAATAATCTCTATTTTTTGTGATATTATTTGGATGCTATTTGTTTAAAAATTCTTAGGTATCCAATGATATTTATAGTAGTAAATTTTAATTTTAATTGTATATAATTATAACACTAATTAAATGATAATTAATTTTTAAAATATCTATTATTAATAAATATTTAATATACTCAATTGTATAGTTCAAATCAATAAATAATTTATGCAATAATAATTATTGATATGATTTTTCTATAATAATTAATTAATTAATATTAGTTATTTTTAATACGTTGAACTTCAACTCAACTATATGGTTGAATAAAAACTTATTTTTATATAATGTTAATTTAGTAATATAATGAATTAAAAAGGGTGTTTTTATTTATCGAAAAGTTTCTCCAAACTTGTACCCATATATATATATATATATATATATATATATAGATTAGTTAGTCCTAATAATTAATACCATTAGGGAAAGGATTATATGAAACAGTGACGCCACATCATCTGTATCCCTTTTCAATAGATTTATGCCACATCAGCATTTTCATCCTGAATTTCAACATTTTTATCCTGAGAAAAATCAAATCCAAATTAAAATCCTGAAATTCAGGATGAGAATACTGATGTGGTATAAATCTATTGGAAAGGGATACAAATGATGTGGCGTCGCTGTTTCATACAATCCTTTCTCATATCATTAATAACCTTGAAGACAACATTATTAGGAGGGACAACTATGAAACCCAAACATAAACAGTAAGATGGACATGCATAATATCAAAAATAATATATCATTAATTTTTTTATTTAAATATTGTGTAATTATATATATTTTTAATGTACTAAGTGTCTTAACAACAGACGGTTGCTTTCTCTTCTGTTTTTTTATTAAAGATTACAAGACAATGGTCAAATTTTAATTTTGGTCCCTATACTATGCTAAGACTTGGATTTAATCTATATGCATAATTTCATGCCCTACTTTTATAATGTCTTTAGTTAGTCTAAATAAGTAATATTATTAACTATTTCAATTACAATGTTGATGTCAATTTTTTCTTAAAATGTACCATTCCAACAAAAAAAAATATTTTATCATGACAAGTTTAAATGGGTGATTTTAAGAAAAAGAAATACATTAACATTTTCAACGTTATTTATTTTAATCACGCACATTTTTAAATTTTAAAATGACACATCAGTGAGAATTTTAACATGTTGAACCTAAATTTTTAAAATTGAAAAGTAAATATATTAATTAGAGAGAATAAATTTTAAATATAAGAAGTGTAGAAAAATGTAAAACAAATTTTAATTCAATGCGAAGATGAAAATATTTATTTTTTGAGTTATTCCATTGGGCCAGAAATAAGTGATCCAGCTAAATACTTTATAGTTTGGGCTTAATTGAAAGGAGATCAGACTATAAATGGCCAACCCCAATAGAGTATCTGTAAAACCTTTGCAGGAGGAAATGCTGGATTCTTCTTCAACAAACAGAGCCATTTTATTTTGATTTTGTGTTACTTAACATTTGTGCTATTTATGTCTTTATATTTAAAAGTTATTGTATAAATATAAAACCCAAGGGATTGAATTGATTTTGAAATTCTGGGTGGTCAGAGTTTTTAGGTTATTTCACTTTTGGTTTTGTAAGTTATTTTGTTTAATGCTTAAAAAAATAGAAAATGAAAAAAATCAAAATAATTTCAGCATCCAGTATAAATGGAATTAGATGGATACAAGGCAGCATTTGACATTTTGTTTGTACAGGTACGACATTGTATATTTGGTGAAAGTTTAGGGATTAACTGTGACATTAACTCAAAGCAGAATAATGCTTCATTGCCCTCAAAGTTGAAGACATTATTATAACTTATCGACAAACAATTCTGCTTTGCTACGGGTGTGTTGGCAATGACTTGTGTGCATCAATCTTTTGCAAAAGCAATGCCCAGCTGATTGCGGAACTAATAATTTTTTAGGGGATTCCCATTGTTATTCTGCCCTTTCAATTTCGTTTATCTATAGAAGTAATCATCGTAAACATAAGCAGGATACATGTAAAAACGTCGGTTGATGATCCCAATTTAAATCACTGGATTTTACAACGAGGCAGCAGCAAATTACTAGAATTGCTCAAGAGGGAGGTGTGTCTTTAGTTGCCTTGCATGATTGAAACATGGCTACCTTAACCTTAAATCTTGTTTTCTTGGCCCTTGCTAGTTGACCATGATTCCCAATGCATTAATTGAACCCCAGAAATCGTGCCAATCTCTCAATTGACTAGACAAAAAGAAACTAGAGATAAGATGAAACTTGAAATAACAATTACTCTCTTCATTGGAGAGATGTTGAGAATTGCTTTTTATTCCTGATAATAAAAGCCAACGAGGAACATATAAACATGAGTGTCCCATTCCTTTAATCAAAGACTCTCTATGTTCTGAGAATTTCTTTTATGGACTTTCCTACTACATTATCTCTATGGCCACTGTTTGGTTTCAGGGGTAAAGATGTACTGTTAGAATGATATGTAATAGCTCAAATTTTAGTGATGTCAAAAATAGTGGTTCGAGACCACCAAATTTGACAAATGAACTCGTAGGCTATATTATTTAATATTTACGAGACAAATGTAGTTTTTAAAATATTTTTAAAATAGTAAATTGTGTTTTATAAAGATTTATTTGGTCAAGAAATAGAGAAAAAGAGGTATTGAGATCTCGGTGTTATAAACCGAGTCATAAATATTTTTATGAATATTTACGGAATGTCAATAAGGTAGTATTAAAATTTCGTTAGAAAATTTTGACGTTTGGGTGGTTAATTAAATAAAAATGACTAAATTGAAAAATGTGTAAAAGTTACTAGAAGGATTAAATAGCTTAATTGTCAAATGAGGAAGGACCTAAAGTGTAAATAAGCCCAAAGGAGATATTTTGGGCGGCAATAGCTGAGAAAAATCAGGAAATGGTTGAAATAAGGACAAAATTGGAAAATTGCCAAAATTAGCTAAATAAAAATGGGACCAAATTGGAATATCTAGAATTCTCTTCATTTCTCTTCATTTTCATCAGCTGAAAAACAGCCATGGAAGAGGGTTCAAGCTGGTTTTCATACTCTAGCTTCATGTAAGTTTAATTCTTGCTTTCTCCTTGAAATTTCTATGTTTTTGGACTTTTACAATTTGGTCCAACTTACTATGTCATTAGTTTTTGATTCTATGGATTAGTGCTGGAAGCATATGATGAATAAACATAGAATTGAAGCTTTAATTTTGATATATGATGATTTTATCAAGTAAAATTGATGGAAATTGATTTTAGGACCTAATTGTGAAAGAGATTGGAATTAAGGTCTAATACTAAAGTTATGATTTTCAAAGGTTATGAAGTAGTTTAAAATGATAGAGAAAAGTATTAAGTAAGAAAATTAGCTCAATTGATGGGTTAATTAAGAAAGGACTAAATTGTATGAATTGTGAAATTTGGGACAAAATAGAAATCAACATGTTACACTAAAGCAGTTTTGGACAGCAGCAGTTGTCTAATTTTGAAAAATCACCAAAAATGGCAGAAATTGAATTAGAAGTTGAATGAGATATAGAATTAAATCTTGTTGAGTCTATTTTCATATAAAAGAAATAGAGAAAGCAAAGGAAGTCTACATATTGAGATATTTTAATTTTTGTAAGACTGGTTTAGAATAACTTCGTGATCCCCTGTTCTTACTTTATAAATTCACTAAAAATTGTAAAAAAATAATTATGAGTTATAATTTATATTTTTTATTCCTTAGTGAGCCTATTTTCATTAGAAATAATCAGAAACACTATATGGAAATCGTACTATGAGATAATTGATTTTTAGTGAAGAGAGGTCAGAGCCGTCAGACTGTGTAACAGGGGAGAACTTAACTAATAAACTGTACTAATTGGCCACACCAAAAATTCTGGAAAAATTATAGTAAGAAGATATGTAAGTCTAGTTTCAAATAAAATTAATGGATCTTAATTTGGAGTTTTGTAGATCAAGATAAAAATAATTTAGTGACTATGACACGGATGGACAGCTTGAATATTCACATAAGTTAATAATGAAAATTATAGATAATGTTACTTACAAGTGTGTTGTTTATACTAAGGATGTGGATGGAGAGGAGGAGGAGGAAAAATAATATATGAACGACTTGTGTATTAATTGATCACATGCTCGATTATAATTGATAAATGTTGAATTAGAAATGATATAATGTTTTATTTGGAATATTTATTATGAAATTATGATTATCGTTATAATACAAAAATTGAACTTGTGGGTTTATACGGCTAAATTCTAGTGATCATTTGTTAATTTTATGAACTTCATGATGTGTTATTTCATATGTAATGATGATAAAATCGTGAATAATGTAAAAGCATGAAAATTGAATAAACGATCAAATTGAACACTTCGGTTCAGTGACAAGATGAATTGACGGAAAAGACCATGGTTGAACCATGGCAACAAGTGATAAGTGATAGCTTCGGCTACACTTATCTGATCAAGGACAAGTGAAAGTGAAAAGTGGTAGCTCTGGCTACCTGATCAGTGAATAGTGGTAGCTTCTGCTACAAGTGACAAGTGATTTCCGTGTAAGACCATATCTAGGATATGGCATTGGTGTAATACGTGTTTAAGATGTAAGACCATAGCTGGGCTATGACATTCTAGTGAAAAGTGATGAATTGATGGATAAGACCATGGGTGATCCATGGCAAAGTGTGAAACGTAGGTATGGTATTAATCATACTGAGTTGTGAAACGTAGGTATGGTATCATCCATACTGAGTTGCGAAACGTAGGTATGTTATTAACCATACTGAGTTAAAAAACGTAGGTATGGCATTTCCCATACCGAGTTGTGAAATGTGGCACTGAGCAACACCGTGTAGCTTGTCATGACCGACAGCTTGTGTGAGCATACCAATTCAATAAAACGTTCACTAATCTGACAAAGTTTGTAAAGTGTTACATAGAATTATGTGATATAACGAAATACGAGTTGATGAGACATGAACATAGAACTTGGTTGATGAATGAGTTCATTTGTGATTATGTATTTGTACACCCTTGAGTGTATTATCCGTATGAATTGGTATTTCAAATGAGTTAATGAGAAAAGTTCTAATATGAAATATTATGAAACCGTACTTGAAATACATTAGTATATCTTGTATATGTTATTTGAGTTCATAATGTGGAAAGTAAATGCATGTGGAAATTTGAGATGATGATACCGGTACATGGAATCTATTGGTGGATACATACATCCAAATTTATATGATAGATTTTAGTGAACATTGAAATTGGACTCAATAAGTGATTTGTCAATTTAAATTGTGATTGGCAGGAAGAGTTAGTGAGTTGTGTGTTTATGAATTGTTACACGTATTTGTCTGAAATACGAGGAAATGGTAGTACTTGATACATGGAAATATGAGATTGTGATATATAAAAACATGGAATATGTTTGATAAATGTGTTTATTCATAATTATAGAACTGTACACCTCAAATGTACTATTTTTGTAAAGATAATGATTTCAAATTATCTGTAAGTGTTCTGTACTCTTTGGTAATGCCTCGTAACCCTGTTTCGGCGGGGGTGTTACATGATAACTGAATTAGTAACTAACGTCTGTTAGGGTTATTAGTTAATAATGACAGTTAGTAGTTATTTCTGTTAGTTGTTATCAGCAGTTATGAACTGCATGCTTCTCTTTATAAGCATGCACAAGTATGTACAGATTCATCATCATTTTTATGAGATATCTCTTCTAGAAATATTATCAGTTTCTTCTTTATTTTCTTATAATCATAACATGGTATCAGAGGTCCATTACGTCCTGGATTAGTTGCTCATGAGTTTGCCCTCCAGCCTGTCTGCACACTCAGTTGCACCAGCAATGTCGACCGCCCTTCAGGATGAAGTCGTTGACAGTCGATTCTTCTCCACCAAGAAGGTCAGTGTGCTTCTTGATGACAACAATTATTTGCTGTGGCGTCAGCAGATCCTTCTTGCCATCAAAACATTTAAGCTTCAGAAATATATTGACTCAAGGTTTGCTCCTCCTCCTCAATCCATTCTTGATAATGCTGGGGTCTCACAAGAAAACCCTGAGTTTTCTCGTTTTGAACAGCAAGATAGTGCCTTATCCTCATGGCTATTATCCTCAGTGAGTCCTTCTATTCTACCTCATCTTATAGGTCTGGATACAAGTCTTCAAATTTGGAATGCTCTTGTTAGTCTGTTTGGTAGCAAGACCACTTCTTAGTTAATGTTTTATAGAAGAGCGTTGCATTCCCAGCGAAAAGCTGATCTTTCCATGAAGGAATTTCTAATGAAAATTAAAGGATATTGTGATAGTCTTGCTAGCTGTGGGGAGGTTATAAGTGAACGTGAACATGTTATAGCTATTCTTAATGACTTATCATCCGAGTATGAGTCAGTCCTCACAATCATCACTGCCAATCCGGTGCCTTACAGTGTTCAAGGTGTTACCATTATGTTGCTTGATGCTGAAGCTCGTCAACAGCTCACTATACTTGACACTCACAGTTCTGCGCACATGGTCACTCAACAGCCCGTTGCTTCTGAGGATAACAGTGTCTCTGCACCAACTTATCGACCATCTTCAAGTGGTCGTGGTCGTGGGCGTGGTCGCTTCTCTAGCTCACGGTTCTAATGTCAATTGTGTGGAAAAGCTGGTCATCTTGTTGATCGTTGCTATCACAGGTTTGATACCACCTATAAGAGCACAAGCTATAGGCCCCCTCCCTCTCCTCAGGCCAACGTTTGCATGACTGGCACTAGTCTTTCATTTAATCCTTGGATGGCAACTCCTATGCCTATTGTGCCTCCTTACTCCCACCAAAGTTGGTTTGCTCCTCCAGCACATTCACCTGCTTGGGGTAATCCATTTACTGTTAATCCTATGCAACATGTTACTGCACCTGTTTCAGGCCCATCAGCTTCTCACTCGCCCACTCCTCCTCAAGCTCTTCTTGCTACACTTGAAATAGTTGGTGATAATACTTGGTACCTAGATTCTGGAGCGTCCCATCACCTCACTCATTCCTCCACTTCATTGTCTGACAGTGTGCCTTACAATGGCTCAGGTAAGGTGTATATGGGCAATGGTAATGCTCTCCCTATTAGATCAACTGGACAATCTCCTCTACTTACTCACTCACGTCCTTTATTCTTGAAGTCTCTATTATTTGTACCTGGGATAACCAAAAACTTACTCTCTGTGTCCAAATTCACAAAGGATAACAAGGTAATGTTTGAGTTCTTTCCTACACAGTGTCAAGTTCGTGATTTACAAACTAATTAGGTTCTGCTTCGGGGTCTAGTGCAAAACGAGCTATACAAGCTTGACTCATCTGCCACGTTATATACAGCTGGTTCTACTTCAGCTCGATGCTTTGCTACTACTACTTAATCCAAATCTAATGTGCTTAGGTGGAGGAGGAATAGATCCTGCTTAAGAGTAGATCTAACATAATTAGCGGAGTTGATCGAAGGCCTAGAGATAAGGTTACGAGATTTTGCCGAATTAGGGTGAAACTTAATATGGGAGTCCATTGATCGATTTACTGCTATCCTAGGGGGTTATTATAAGTGAACGAGAGTTCCACTAATTAACCTAGGCTTAGACGTTATTTGCCTCGAGAGAGGGCTTAATATAGGTTAGGGAGTCCTACGGATCAAGCTAAGTGAAGAAATTATATAATTGAGGGTTAGATAACAAGTGAAGTCTAGGTGGATTCTTCTTGAGGGTATCGTCGTGATCAATTGAATTTTTTTCAAGTTATTTTCCAAGTCGTCCTTTTTGTCTTTGTGTCCTTAGTTTAGTTCTTGTCAATTTAGTTTTAAAGCAATCTTCACTCTAATTCTAAGGCTAAATAATAAAAAGAAAGTTGATATTAATACTTTTAGTTCCTTTGGGTTCGATAATCCGGTCTTGCCTAAGCTATACTACTGTTCGATAGGTACACTTGCCTTTAATCGTTGTCAGAGTTAGCCTTCAGGTTCGGTAATTCTTTTATAAATTTTTAAAACTCTGATTTCAGCGGTCAAGTTTTTGGCGCCGTTCCGGGGAACTAAAATATTAAGAAAACTCTATTTTTATTACATTAGCCATAATTTTTATTTTTCGCAATTTATTTTTGTTTTTATTCCTATTTTTGCTTTTTGCTGAAATTTTCTTTCTTTCTTTTCCTAGCAGGTACCTCTAGTTTATGACTAGAAGGAACCCAAGAGGACCTTTAGTATACGACAGTGAAATCGAAGCCACCGCTCATAGGAATCGTCGAGAAACCAGGCGAGCCTTAGATTACACAGAAATAGAGGAAGAAGGCAGATCCAATCCTACTGAAGGGATGGACGAAAACAACCCACCACCACATGATGCGGGGGAAAATAATGCTCCACGTACAATGTTTGATTATGCGAAACCGCATTTAACAGGAGCAGAATCGAGTATTGTTAGGCCTGTTATATCTGCTAACAATTTTGAATTAAAGCCTAACACGATACAAATGATTCAATAATTTGTTCAATTTGATGGTTTGCAGGACGAAGATCCAAACACGCATATAGCTAACTCTTTAGAGTTCTGTGATACCTTCAAAATAAATGGCCTTTTTGGTGATGACATACGTCTTCAGTTATTTCCTTTTTCATTAAGAAATAAAGCTAAACAATGGTTAAACTCGTTACAACGAGGGTCAATCACTACATGGGATCAAATGACCGAAAAGTTTTTAATGAAATATTTTCCACCAACCAAAACGGCCAAATTACGGAATGATATCTCTTCTTTTGTGCAGATGGATTTAGAGACATTATACTACGCATGAGAGAGATTTAAGGATCTTTTGAGGAGGTGCCCACACCATGACTTACCCTTGTGGCTACAAGTCTAAACCTTCTACAGCGGTGTAAACCCCTCAACAGCTAGAGATGATGAATAAAAAGCTTGATAGTTTGTGTTCTTCGCAGGCACATCCAGTCATGCAGTGTGACGCAAGTGGAACCATGGCGAATCCTGAGTACCCACCATACCAACCGGAAGCAGAGAGCGAACAGATGAACTGTATAGGTAATAATTTCCGATCCAATAATAATCCTTATAGTAACACTTACAATCCAGGTTGGAGGAACCACCCAAATTTTTCGTGGGGAGTTCAAGGAAATCAAGGAAATCAAAGGCAACAACCTCCTTAAAATTTTCAAAATCAGCCCTACTCTCAAGAGAAGAAACCAACCCTCGAGGAGATAATGGCAAAATTCTCAGCAGACACGAAAAAACGTATCCAAGAAACTGAGAGAACACTCAAAAGCAATGAGAGCCGAATCGGAGAAATTACTAAGTCAGTCAAAGAAGTCACTAATGCAGTCGAACAACTCGCAAAGCTAATGTCAGAACGACCACAAGGACGTCTACCAAGCAACACTGAGATTAACCCTAAGGAGCAAATCCAAGCCATCACAGCTCAGGATAATAAGGGGTTAGATGAACCTGATCCAAGGCCAGAAAATAAAGTAGACGAAGGTAAAACAGAGGTCACGCAAGAAAAGCCAACACCGGTAATCAAAGAGTACCAACCTCGTATACCTTACCCCGAAGCCATAAAAAGAGACGATTCAGAAGAACAGTTCGGTAAGTTCCTTAAACTTTTAAAGAAATTACGTATAACTTACCTCTTCTTGAAGCTCTTTTTCAGATGCCAAACTCGAGGAAATTCTTAAGACAGCTCTTGACCAATAAACGCAAAATAGATGAAGAGCATCACGTGGAACTAAACGCAACATGCTCGGCAATGTTACAAAATAGACTACCACAGAAACTAAAAGATTCAGGGAGTTTTACAATTCCATGTTTACTTGGCAGTTTACATATTGATAATGCATTAGCTGATTTAGGGGCAAGCATAAATGTCATGCCTTATTCACTGTTTAAACGACTAGGCCTAGGGAAGCCCAAACAAACTAGGATGAGTATTCAACTAGCTAATAAATCTGTTAGAATTCCTAGGGGCATTATTGTAACACCCCTTACCTGAGACCGTTGCCGGAGTCGAGCACGAGGCATTACTAGACTTAACTTACTAGTTCTGGGCATAAAAATTGAAACTGTCCGTCTGCGTTATGTTCACTAAATTAATTATAACTCGAGTTACGAAACTCG
This sequence comes from Gossypium australe, assembly GCA_005393395.2. Lineage (NCBI taxonomy): Eukaryota > Viridiplantae > Streptophyta > Magnoliopsida > Malvales > Malvaceae > Gossypium > Gossypium australe. Next base: position 109,987,192 of record CM016620.1, on the reverse strand, counting down.
AAATTAAGATCTGTAAATTTTCCCTGAAACTAGACTCATATATCTTCTTACTATAATTTTTCCAGAATTTTTGGTGTGGCCAATTAGTACAGTTTATTAGTTAAAGTCTCCCCTGTTACACAGTTTGACAGTTCTGACCTCTCTTCACTAAAAATTAATTATCTCATAATATACAACTCTTTTTCCTACACCGTTTTCTTTATATGAAAATAGACTCAATAAGATTTAATTCTGTATCTCATGCACAACCTAATTCAATTTCTACTATTTTTGGTGATTTTTCAAAATCACATCACTGCTGCTGTCCAACTATTCCCCTGCATATAATTACATAATTTCTTTAAAATAACTAAGAACTAGGCATTTCATAACATCCAAAACATGTTCTTAATTAACCATTTTAATATCATAAGGTCACACACATAAAATGACTAAGTCCCTATACATGCCATAACTTAAAACGTTCGAATCACAAAATACCAATATAATCTTTTGATAGTGTGTAACGATCTCCGACGTCCTTTCGATCCCCGAGTTGGCTTGTAATACTATAAAAAAAAAAATTAAAGAATGGGAGTAAGCATAAAGCTTAGTAAGTTTACATGTAAATAGATAACAACATTCTTAATGAATTATCTTATTCTTTTCTTATCAAGATCACTTAAGCTTTTAACTCAATATACTCAAACTTGTATTCTTACCTTGCCTTTTAACATGAATTTATCTTACCTTACCTTTTTAACATGAATTTATCTTACCTTACCTTTTTAGCTTGAACTTGTCTTAACTTACCTTTTTAGCTTGAACTTGTCTTACCTTTACTTTGGTTTACTCTTGGAATATTCCCGTTGAACCACTTGGAATACTAAGGATACGCGGGTACCTTTCCTTATGAAACTTAACCATTGCCATGTCTTGACATGGTCTTACGAGGTATCCTTGCTTTATGAACTCACCAATGCCATGCCTTGGCATGGTCTTACATGGGACCTTGGCCTTATAAATTCACCAATGCCATGCCTTGGCATGGTCTTACATGGGACCTTTGCCTTATAGTAACTTATCAATGCCATGTCTTGACATGGTCTTACATGATTTCCTTAAACCCTAATGTCATGACATTTGTATCCTACATATTCCTAAGGTTTAACCGGAACTTTCTGAGATAGCTTTTCCGTCAATTCATACTTGAGTCTTTAAATAATAAATTTACAAAATAAATATGTAAATGCTGGAATTTAATAATATTATAGAATATTGTATTTATTTACTGCAAACTTACCTCGAAACAAAATCGATAAACTATATCGATTTAGTCCACTATCTTTTTCTTTCCCCGATCTAACTCTGGATTTCGTTCTTCTTGATCTATAATAGCAAATTTAGCTTATTTAATACTCACATTTATGAAAACAGTCCTTAACTCTAACTTTGGCAAAATTACAATTTTGCCCCTAAACTTTTACATATTTACGATTTTGCCCCTAAGCTCGAAAATTAAACTTCAGCCCTTATTCTTATGTTTTCTAGCATGCTGAACATTTTTCCCTTCTATAGCAACTTCAAATTCTTACTATAACACATACTTATGAACAATAACAACTTTTACTAATTAGCTTGTTTTTACCGAAAATCACTTAATAAAAATCATTCCTCTACTCATAAACATGCAAAATCTACCATAAATCATCAAAAATCACAAGTTCTCAACAATGTCATAATTCAAAATATTCACCAAAATCAAAAATTCAAGCATGGGTTTTGTAGATCTCCTAGCAACGATCTCAAAAACGTAAAAATTATCAAAAACCGAACAAAAAACATACCCGAATTAAGCCTCCTAGATGTTGAAACTTAAAGCTTCAAAAATGGTGTTTTTCTTTCTTACATTCGGCCAAGAACAAATGGGAAAAGATGAACACTTCCATCTTTTATCAATTACTTTATTATAACCTATATCATTAATATGAAAACCATATAATATAAGCTTAGTGCCGTCCACTATCTCTTTAAATAGGCCAATTTCCCTTTAAGGACCTCATATTAAAAATCCACTATCAAATAAGCACTTTACACTTTAATTTGTAACTTTTACATTTTACGCGATTTAGTCATTTTCTTTAAATTAAGCACACTAACAATAAAATTAATTCACGAAACTTTCACACATGTAAATTCACATATTATAAGCACTGAAAATAATATTAAAATATTTTACTGACTCGGATTTGTGGTTTCGCAACCACTATTCCGTTTAGGCCCTATTTCGGGATGTTACAATTATCAAAGATGTTCTCGTAAAAATCGATAAATTTGTTTTCCCAGTAGACTTTGTTGTCTTAGACATGGATGAGGATAATTAAATCCCCTTAATTCTAGGAAGTTCTTTTCTAGCAATTGCCAAGACTAAAATTGATGTTGCCACAGGTGAACTCATACTTCGTGTAGGTGATGAATCAATCAGTCTTCAAGCTCTAGACTCAGCCAGGACAACAGTCGATGAAGGTAAGAAAGTCACTTCAATTGATAATAAAATTATTCAACCTTCATCGCAGGAAACATTGCAAGGCCTAAACCCTGAGCAACTCATAGACCCCAATTCAACAAAGAAACATTACACAAGGAACAAAGCATTAGGGTCGACCAATTAGAAGAACAGCCAACACACGTCAAAGTAAAACCAGAGGAACCACCAGAAGAGCTCGTAGGGACATCCAACCACTTCAAAATAGGAGAACAGGCACTGTTAGACAGAACCGATCCTCACATCATTACAACAGACCTGAGGGCAAGGGGAGAAATTCTTCTTAAGGTACACGATATCTTCCCACACGAAATAGTTGAGGTAAGCAATCCAATATTCGGCAATTTCAAGGAAAATGCTTCTCGACTCCAACTTTGTCAAGGAAATAGAAATTTAAGCATGAGGGAAGATATTCAAACCTTTAAACTTCCCTAAAAATTTCAAATATGAGGAAAGTCTAGCTTAAGACTATAAACGAGCGCTTCTCGGGAGGCAACCCGAGCACTAACCCTATTCCTTTTTTAAAGTCGTTTTCATTCCTTTTTATTTTTCTTTCTTTTTCTCCTTTTAAACTAACCAAAAGTGAAGATTCCCAGGCCGCACGTCCGTGTCCGTGGCCGTGTGGACCACCGAAACTGCCACACTGACAGAGCAGGGGCCGTGCAAGTCAGTCCAACCACCCCCTCAACGTCACGGATCCAACCACCCTTCCCACGGGCACCGACAGAAAGGCACGACCGTGCCCTTACACCGTGTGAAGCTACTGACTTGCATACCACGGGCAGAGCACGCCCGTGCGGTCCAACCGTACCCACCTATTGACTTCATAAACATGGGCATGTTGGGTTGAAACACTGGCATGGGCTACCAAACACGGCCGTGCGAGGTGGTCTTGTAAATCGAAACGGCCTTACACCACGGGCGTGTGAACATGCCAGAATTTCAATACTATTTAAACCCCACAGCTCTTCCCCTTCCCCTCATCTGGTTTCATCTTTTCTTTCTTTTCTTTTTACCTTTCTCCTTCTCAGATTCTTCACTTCATAAATCTCTAACACCCTTGAGCCACACAAAATCATGTCGAAGAAGCGGAAGAAGCTAAGCATAGGCTCCTCAATAGAGAACGAGCATCATGAGTTCATGCCGGCAGCTTCGACTAATCACCAAGCCAAGGGTCTTTGAGACCAATTTATTTTTTCTTTTTCTTTCTCTTCTCCTTTATTTTCCTTATCTAAACTTCTCTACTACTCTTTTCGATTAATTTTCTTTTAGTGTCAGGTTCGCCAGGCTGCTAGGGAATCATGCCGACCACCACGATAACCTCACCACTCTCACCACCGCCACCACCTTCACAGCCCTAGAAGTCGTACCCACCTTGCGAACCATCATTCAATAAGGACTCTTCGGTCCATTTTTCTTTTCTTTTATTTTCGTTTTCCTTCTTAGTCTCCTTTCCTTTTTATTTCTTGTTTTTAATTTTATATTTAGTTTAATGTAATTATGTCGTAATAACCCTTGCCTAATCCTTCACGAGTTCCTCAATTTCTTCATCTAACGCAGAGCTTGGAAACCAACAGCACCACCATACCAACGCCTTCGCCGTATTCACCACATCCTCCACCGAACCCGCCCAAAAATTCAGGGGGTACCTCTCACCCTCACTTTTGATTTCTATAAAAATAAAAACATTATCTGTCTTTGTACATTGAGGACAATGTACATCTTAAGTGTGGGGGGTAAAAATGCCTAACTTTTTGCATTATTCTCAAATCCCTGAGGGTAAAAGTGGAATAATATTGCCAAATTTTTTTCATGATTCTCAAATCCCTAGTTTAGTCTTGTTTTTATGCAAAGTTGTCATATTACTAATTAGGATGAAATTTCGGATGATTTTTTATTTTTATTGACATGCTTTAGAATAAGTCATAGTTAATTGTGCATTGAAAATTTAATTTGAAAGAATACTAGAGAATTAAGCTTGATAAGTCTCTTTTTCAAGAATTAAAATTCTGTTAGGTTGTTGACCTAATTTTAAATACTACCTTGAAATTTGAAATTTACAAGGACGATGTCAAAACACCCATAATTTTTGTGAGATTTTGAACCTTATAAAGCATACATTCTTTTTCATGCTCATTCTTTGATTATGAGTGTGTCTACATGAACTGTTATTCTAGAACTTGCCTCGTAGATGCATATCGAGACCACACTTTTGAGTTGAAATTACAGAAATGATAAAGGCACCTAGGTTTTAACCCACTTACACCACTAAATAGCCTACCTTCATAATTAACCCCTAGTGAACCCCGTTGATCCTAACAATCCTTTTTATTGACTCACCTACTAAATATTAACCCAAAGCCCCTTTGTAATTGTTATCACCCTTTCTTTTGACTACTCCTAAATCGAGAATTGGTTTGATCAAGTTACCTAAAGTTTATTACTCTAGTAGTTAAATCGATCTTGTATTACTTAGTTTGTTCTTAAAAAAAAATTCAAAGGATATTCAGCATTAATAGCATGAAAAGTGAGCTTATACAAATCAAAGTTTATTTTCAAGAAGGGTTCATATTAGTAGGTTCATTATCATTTTCAGTTGATGCAATTACGGTATTCTTAGGTAGGTATTTGTCAATTCGATCTCGATTCTAACCTTCTAATTTTAGCCTGTAACCACACCTTTAACCCTAGCCCCGTTACAACCCTAATAAAGACCTTTTGATCTATTTATCATCTCATATTACAGTGGTGGAGATTTGATTTTCAGGCAAGCCTATGGGATTAACTTTTCATGTTCGACTTACGAGCGATCTTTTCCTGAACCTTAAACACTTTAGAGTGATTTGAGTGAATCCTTAGTGAAGACATCAATCCTTGTCGATTTTGAATTAAAAAGGTAGTTATTTAATTGAGGGGAGATACCTATGTTTTCAAAGTACAAACTCATGACTTATCTCGTTTAAATCTTTAGGACTCTTTGAATTGAATTATCCATGTATGAATTATCTATGAATTATGATAAGGCATTGTTGATAAAGATTGTAGATCATGGAAAGTTTGGTTTAATTGTAAGTTGAGAATTTTGCTTGAGGACAAGCAAAAGCTTAAGTGTGGGGGTATTTGATAAACCGTAATTGTAACATATTTTAACCCATATTTAATATGCTTTTCGATGATTTATTCCTTGATTTTTATAAAAAGGTGCTTGTAATCCTTTCTTTTCATGTCTTATACCCAGGAAAGCACCCGAGGATGAAAAGAACACAAATCGGGCCCAAAACGAAGTAAATGGGCCTTAATACAAAATTGACATGGCCTGGCTCAAAGCCCACACGGCCGTGCCTCAACGATCACCTAGAGCACGGCCTCAACTCCGCCTCGAACGGCCGTGCCTCAAATTAAAAGTCCGAACACGGTTTGAACGCGATCCACACGGGCGTGTGCCATGACCATGCCTTTGTCGCTGGAAAGAACAATTTCAGTCGGAAAAGGATACTTAGGGAGAAAGAATCGCATTCCAAGAGCCTATATATATCCCCTAAGTGCTACCTTTGAAGAGGCAGGAAAGCGAGGCCAAGGAGCCAAGCCGAGAAGATCAGAGTTAGGAAATAAACGCAAAGATAGCCAGTTGATCCATCTCAAGAAGCTGGAGTTATACTTAAGACGACGAAATTCTCCTTCAATTCCTTCAGGGGGTTTTAGGGATTTCTTATGTTTTGTTTTATCTTTTCTCTTGCGATGTTTTCTTTATTCATTATGAACTAAACCACTCAGATACCTGAAGTGGATGAAACCTAGACGAATCTTGTTATTTGGTTTTTAAGTTATATGATGAATTACTTAGTTTGTTCTTAATTATGTTGCTTAATCCAAATCTAATGTGCTTAGGTGGAGGAGGAATAGACCCTGCTTAAGAGTAGATCTAACATAATTAAGCGGAGTTAATCGAATGCTAGAGATAGGGTTACGAGATTTTACCGGATTAGGGTGAAACTTAATATGGGAGTCCATTGATCGATTTAATGCTATCCTAGGGGGTTATTATCAGTGAACGAGAGTTCCACTAATTAACCTAGGGTTAGACGTTATTCGTCTCGAGAGAGGGTTTAATATAGGTTAGAAAGTCCTACGGATCAAGCTAAGTGAAGAAATTATATAATTGAGGGTTAGATAACAAGTGAAGTCTAGGTGGATTCTTCCTGAGGGTATCGTCGTGATCAATTGAGTTTTCTTCAAGTTATTTTTCAAGTCGTCCTTTTTGTCTTTGTGTCCTTAGTTTAGTTCTTGTCAATTTAGTTTTAAAGCAATCTTCACTCTAATTCTAAGGCTAAATAATAAAAAGAAAGTTGACATTAATACTTTTAGTTCCTTTGGGTTCGATAATCCGGTCTTGCCTAAGCTATACTACTGTTCGATAGGTACACTTGCCTTTAATTGTTGTCAGAGTTAGCCTCCAAGTTCGATCATTCTTTTATAAATTTTTAAAACTCTGATTTCAGCGATCACTTGTCATGACCCCTACACCCTCTCCTACCATCACGTCAGTCCATAGTGAACTACCTAACTCATCAACAAACTCTACTAGTCCAACACCAACTACACCCTTGGTCAGTCACACACCCTCCCAGACATCTCCTACACCGCCCTCTATCCCTATAGTTTCACCACCTACTGCTCATCAACCTCCTGCCCTCTCAACAATCCCTCAACCCAACTCCCATGCCATGATCACACGTAGCAAAGTAGGCATATTTAAACCGAAGGCATATTTGACCAGGGCAGAACCAAGTGATACTCCTGTTAATATTCATGATGCTATGAAAAGTGAATGTTGGCAAGCAGCTGTTCACAATGAGCCACAGGCACTTCTTAAAAACAACACATGGAGTCTCTACTCTCTTCCTATTAACCGAAGGGCTGTTTGGTGCAAATGGCTGTTCAAGGTCAAAAAGAAGGCCGATGGGACTGTCGACAGGTATAAAGCTTGCTTAGTGGCCAAAGGTTTCTCTCAACATGCTGGACTTGACTTTCGTGATACACTAAGCCCAGTGGTTCGAGCAGTAACCATCCGTGTTGTTCTTGCTGTTGCTGTCATGAAAGGATGGTCTTTGCGACAGATCGATGTTAATAATGCCTTTCTAAATGGTGATCTGACAGAAGATATTTACATGGACCAGCCACCTGGTTTTGAGGTTCCAGGTGCCAATGGTCAGCAGCTAGTTTGCAAGCTAAACAAAGCACTCTATGGTTTGCGCCAAGCACCTCGAGCTTGGTTTCATACTCTCAGGCAATACTTGATCACTCACTAGATTTTAATGTTTCCAAGGCTGATTCCTCATTGTTTATTCGAACGTCATCTAAAAATGTGGTACTGCTTATGGTCTATGTCGATGATATTGTAATAACAGACAGTTCGAATACTGAGTTAAATAGAGTGGTTCAACAGCTTCACAACAAATTTGCTCTCAATGACATGGGGCAATTGAGTTTCTTTTTGGGCATCGAAGTACAACATACACCTCTAGGGTTGTTCCTGAGTCAGAAGAAATACATTTTAGAAATTCTTACTAAAACTGGCATGAAATGAGCTGCAGCTACACCAACACCTATGGTTAACACACCAAAACTGATGACATCCGATGGTAGCCCTCCATTCACTGATGTATGCTTCAATACTTGTGTGTCATGTGTCCAGAGCTGTCCTTTTGTGTGAATAAGCTGAGTCAGTATATGAACCTCCCGAGTGAAATGCATTGGCGAGCAGTAAAACGGGTGTTAAGGTATCTTGTTGGGACTGTTGACCATGGGTTGGGTTTCATCAAAGGACAAGCTGAACTTGTGTGTTACTCGGATGCTGATTGGGCCTCGTCTGTTAAAGATCGACGCTCCACCACAGGGTATGTTGTATACCTAGGGCCAAATCCTATTGCATGGTGTTCCAAGAAGCAAAGTGTTGTGTCCAGATCTTCCTCTGAAGCTGAATATCGGAGTCTTGCCAACTGTGTACCGGAGCTTCTGTGGGTTAAGCAACTGACAGATGAAATTGGAGTATTGCATGGATGTTCAATACTTGTGGTTTGGTGTGACAATGCATCTACAGTTTCCATAGCAGCAAATCTCACACATCATGCTCGAATGAAACACGTAGAGATAGATCATCATTTTGTTCGAGAAAAGGTCCTAATTGGATCTCTGCAAGTAAACTTTGTCCCTTCAGCAAATCAAGTCGCTGATGTACTTACTAAACCCATTACACCTAAGCAGTTTGAATTGTAACAGTCCTAAGTTGATCCTAATCGGAATGGTGGTCTCGGGACCACGAATCCGAATTAGAAAAATATTTTTTCTTGATTGATTTGGTGCCTATGTTAAGTAATTGAGCATGAGTAAAAATATCGTAGTACGATTTAATTGTTTGGAAGTCTAATTAAATAAGAAGGATCAAACAGCTTAAATGGTAAAAGTAGTGTGCATGACTTAGGAAAGTAAATTGAATTGTTTTAATTAAGTAAGGATGTGCATGTTAATTTTCCACATATTAGGATAGTGGACGGCATGATCATTAGCCTCCTTATTAAATTGTTTTATATTTAGTTAGTGGTGTTAATTTAGTAATATAATAATTTGAGTAAAAGAAAGGAACATAAAACAAAAGAAAGAGAAGAAGAAAAGAGTTCATCTTTTCTTTTGGAAGTGGCCGGTTTTTGAAGGTAAAAAGAGACCTCAAGCTTTCTTCATTTCGGTGGGTGCATGCTCAAATTAGGTTGGTGTTTAAGCTTTGTTTTGGTTAAATTCAATGCTCTTAGATTTGTTGCCATGCATATTGAGTAGCCCAATTGTGAATTTTTGTTCTTATGGTATATTTAGATTGTAGCCGTGTATGGGATTGTGGAGATTTGGTGTTTTGGAATGACACATATTATATATTAATTAGATTGTTAAAATCTCCTTAGAATTCTAGATGGAATTCGGCTATTAGGGGGGAGGTTTTTAATAAAAAGAAAATTTTAGAAGGTTTATTTGGATAAATAATGGAAGATATGAGAGGGAAGAAGGGTGGTGAGCATTCGGCCCTTGATGAAGGTGGCCAAATTCATGACTTTTTATGTTTTAAATTATAGGAACTAAAGTGTAAAGCTTAAATAATTGAGGGGTAAAATAGTGAACTTTGATATTATGAATTTTGGTTTTTAATTGAATTGAATTGTGTGTGAACAAGCTTTATTTGGTGTTCTTAGATCAAGAACAAAAGGAGGTGGGATTAGATCGGGGCAAAACCAAATTGAACGATTAACCGGGAAGTTGAACTCGTTGATATCCGAGGTATGATATAAGCAATTGATGTTAAATTGAATGTTATACCTTATCATATTGCTTTGTATTGAACGATAGTAACTGTAAGAAATTTAAAAAAAATGGGTATAACCGAATGCATATATGGTTGTTGTGTTTCACCGAATGTGTGGATGTTGTGGATGTTAAAGTAATGGCATAGATGTTGTATTTATGTGTTGATTGATGCCTTTAATTAGGTGGAAAAGTGCTATAGTTGAAGGAAAATAGATTAAAGAGTATGTGAGTGATTTTACATTGCCTAGCCGAATGCAAAGTTTAATGTGATTGCTTAGGTATAAATATTATTCATATAGGAATATGCCTATGGGCGAAATTGTGGTTGATTTGATTTGTATATAAAATTTTATATGCGAATGTATGATAAATTATTGGAAGCACTATGTGAGCGTATGATTAAGTAACGGCTCTATGTGAGCGATACGTTACGAGGGATTCGAGTAACGGCTCTATGTGAGCGATACGTTACGAGAAGAGTAAGTAACGGCTCTGTGTGAGCGATACGTTACGAGAAGTGTAAGTAACGGCTCTGTGTGAGCGATACGTTACGAGAAGAGTAAGTAACGGCTCTATGTGAGCGATACGTTACGAGAAGAGTAAGTAACGGCTCTAAGGGAGCGATACGTTACGAAATCGTATTACTAAGTGTACAGGTATGAAATTAAATAGATATTCTATTTTTAGCTGTGATATATGGATGTATAAATATATATATACGTATGTATTCAAATTAATACACTGTTGTTGGTTACTTTTGAATTGTTAAGACAAGAAAGGAAATGCTTATTAAAGGTATGTGTGATACTTATTATCATGAGATTCAAATAGATTGGCATGGAAGTAGAAAATTTGAGATTTTATTGTGGTTATGCTAGATAGCAAATTATGAATCATTGAGCTAGGGAAGTCAATACAAATATACATGGTGGAGATGCTACTTTAAAATGCTAATTTAGGGTATGGTTTGGTAGAGATATCATTATTAACTCATGAAACATGAGGTAGTGTACGGGTTGTTTTTGCTTATATATATGTTAATGTACAAATTGCTTAATCATACTAAGCTATAAAAGCTTATCTTGTTTTTGGTTGTTTTGTGTTCGTAGTTGACACTTTTTGAAGCTTGGTTAGCACTCGGGATCGTTTCGGAAGCTCACCATACTATCATCCCTTTTGGTACACCTTTGAAATAAAAAATTTTGATTATTATGGCATGTGTAGGCATAATTTATTTTGGGAATTGAATTTTACATGGTTGTATATAAATTTATGCCATACGAAATTGGCTATTTGTGGTGATTGGTCTAGAATGAATTCGTATTAATGTTGGCTTGATATGAAATTGAAATGTTTTGTATGGTATGCGAATGAAAAAAAAAAAAAAAGAAAAGATGGTTTGAATGAATTAAAGTTTTTTTTTTTTTTTTGAAGATCAAATGGAATGTAGGTATATTTTAATTTATGGCACTTTATGATATGTAACTATGGTGATATAGTTAGGAAAGGTTGAATTGCTCAAACTAGTTGAAGTATTCACTTATATGATTGGCAAATCAATATGAGATAAGTACCATCTAGATTATTTTTATGATGTTAGAATATGTGCATGCTTGGTTCGGATTAGAGATTAATTGGCTCAATAGTAATAAGTAGATTGAAATTGAAGTAGGGTTATTTTAAAAAGTAAATTTCGAATTTTAAATGGACGTGTGTACAAAATTGTATTTTTCGTTTAAATTTTAGATAGGTAATGCATTAAAAGCCTAGTGTAGGGATAGATTCGGTTAAAGTGTGTTACATGAATGGTTCCGACAAGTTCTTAAAGTACTCACAAAAAATGATGCTAGCAAATGTTCAAACATCAAAGAAGCTGGGAGAATGTTAGAATGATAGCTAAATTAGTAACTAACGTCCATTAGGGTTATTAGTTAATAATGACAGTTAGCAGTTATTTCTGTTAGTTGTTATCAGCAATTATGAACTGCATGCTTCTCTTTATAAGCATGCACAAGTATGTACAGATTCATCATCATTTTTATGAGATATCTCTTCTTGAAATATTATCAGTTTCTTCTTCATTTTCTTATAATCATAACATGTACCCCCAACAAGGTTAACCGTAATGGTTCTACCAGGAAAACAACCAAGAAGTCGCAGGTCAAGTGCTTCGTCAAGGTCGTCAACTACCATATTTGAAAGTTAACTCATATTTGATTGATGCCATAGGTTTATGTTTCAACTTCAATTGCTTTGTAAAGTAATTATGATTTCAAAGGGAAACTATTAGCGATGAAGATAGGTAATTAAGAATAAAGTTGAACCTTGAAAGTGTCATTAGTCCTATGTACCGAAAGTTATCATTCATCTTCTACTTTTGAATGAATAGTTCCCTTTTAGTTGGGTATTGAATGAGATGGAGACGGGAATTCGTGTGTTGTGTACAACATTTGTTTTCTTTTTCACGAATCTAATTGAGAATTGTACTTTTGTCTTTTTTTTTAGCAACTTTTTGGGTCAAAATTGTTGTTAATGATGTATAGTTTTGGTCATGGTGTGGGTTTTTGCTAGATGAATTCGTTTTGCATTTCTTGGATTCATTGGAGATTTGTTAACACTTATGGTTGAGCGATATTTTCAGCCCTTCCTTATGGCATGAACAATGAATCTTTTAAGGTTTTGAGCCAGCAAATGAAATATGATTCAAGCGACCCTAATGTTGATGAGATAAATAAACTACAAAGGAATCTCTCATTCAACCTTGTAACCATTTATGATTTTCTTTTTAATTTATAAGCATGAGCTTATACTTTCTAATTCTACTTTTAACTTTTCCATCTGAAGCTATTGCCAATCTCTTATTCTTGCTATTAGATATTTTCTTTGTATTTAAATATGCTATTAAATAAGAAGGGGGTAATCCATTCCTGAAATTTTATTTTATTTGTTATTGCTGCAACACTTGGAACTTTTTGTTCAATTATGGTGTGTTGTTGCCTCCTTGTTGAGTTTGCTGCAGAAGATGAAATCGTAATTCATGCATGATCACAAGAAGTACTTTGTATCATGTATGTCGAAACCATCCCTTTTTTTTGGAAAAGGCGGGAATCGACCTTGGGTTTTGAAAACGAATAAAAACGGGAGTCGCCACCGATCTTTATTAGGTGTGATCGGATCACCTTTTGTTTTAATAAAACGATTTGGTTTACTAAAACAATGTTTTTGGTCCGCGAAGTTTTGAGAAATCAAGTTCGGGAGTCGGTTACGTGCGAGGAAGGGTTAGCACCCTCGTCACGCCCAAAATTGGTACCGATTTGATCAATTAATGTCCTCATGTCGAAAGTTGAAAATTTTAAAGGAATTTAAAAATCCGACCTCTTTTGGAAATATTTGCGTTTTCTTGAATTCAATCAAGATTTTCTCGTTTTGAAGGAATAAAATATCACATCCAATACTTTAGGACACGATAGTTTAAATCCTCGATCCTAAGATCATCTCATAGTTTTTTTTGAAAAATCAAGATCTTCTCGTTCCAAAAGAATAAAATATCACATCCAATACTTTAGGACACGATAATTTAAATCCTCGAATTCAAGATCAGCTCAAAACTACCGATTTACATAAAAATGACGCAAACGAAAATAATCATAAAAGTGTCAAGACAAAAAATAAATAAAAAAACAAAATATTGAAAATAAAAAAGAATTTAAAAGAAAACAAAACGATGTCAATAATGATGGAATTATTAGTAATGAGGATAATAAACATTATAATATGAATACTACCAATAATAATAATAATGCTAACAATAATGATAATAATAATAATAATAATAATAATAGTAATATAGTGATAATAATAAGTATATGTACAAGTAGAAATAATGAGAGTATAATAATAATATAAATATAAACATAATAATAATAATGACACCAATGACACGAATAATAATAATACATATAACAAAAGCAGTAAATTCAATCAAAATAATTAAAAATGACTAAAATTGAATAAAATCGAAATGCTTGAGGTAAATTTGCAAAAATTAAATAAATAAATGGGAAACAGGGATTAAATATTAATGTGCGAAAAGTAAAGGGGGCTACTAGCACAATTTTCTCAGGTTATTAGACGCAGCGTTTGAGCAGGGACCGAATTTAAAACTGTGTGAAATTCCAGGGCACAATTTAAAATAAAAGAAAGCCTAATTTAAACACCTGGAAACGCGGAAGGATTAAAAGGGCAATTAGCCCAATCAATCAAAAACGCGCGGATCCTAGGCTGGAGCGGGTCGGATCGGGTCGGGTCAGGGTGAAACGACGTCGTTTTGGGGCTTTTGGACGCCGACCAAAACGGCGTCGTTTCGCACAACTATATAAGGCCAAAATTCTCTTCAAAATTCATTTCTTCTTCGTTCTAAAAAAAAAAATCCTCTTCCTTTGTAACTTTTCTCTCTGCAGGGTCTGATATCCGTCGAGTGGACCACCGTGGACACCACCGCCGGCCACCTGCGGTGGCCGAAATTCGCGAAAGGCAGATTTTTTTTTTAAGTATATGTATATATATATTTTGATTGATAAATAAAAAATGAAACGACGAATAAAAAAATGCGAAATCTCCTTCTAACGTCACTGATCTGGCTTTTTATACGTTTTGGATTCTTCTTTGTTTGATCTCTACTGTTATTTTTTTGTGTTTCTGAAACTATTATGCTTCTATTTTTTTGAAAGACAAAAAAGGGAAAAAAGCCCCCTGTTACAGTGTTCTTTGCTTGGCTTTATAGCCGTTTTACACGAATTTTTTATTATTCTTTGTCTTGTCTTCTTCTTCTCCTTGCAGGTGGACGAGTGGAGGCCATGATGGCATGCGAACGGCGCTTGGTGGCCGACAGTGGCTAATGGGGTCTGAGGGGTGAGGCGGCTAGGTTATTTTAGGGTTTCAAAACCCTAAAATTTTTGAAAAGGATTAGTGTTTGGGCCTTTTAGATTTTGGGTTGTGGGTTGTAATTGGGCTTGTTTTATTTAGAGTTTTGGCAATTGGGTAATTTTGGTTGTAAATGGGCCGGGCAAGATTTGGGTATTACAATGTACAATTGCTCCACACATTTAAAAGGCAATGGCATTGTTCAACAATTCTTAACCATTTTGTATTCAATTTATTTGGCTTAATTTGATTAGTTAAAGAAAGTGCATAGTTTGGATGAGTTGGAAATACTCTCTAATTATATTTAAGTTCCGAATTGTTAATTCTTTGCTCAATTATGTAGAGTTATAATGTTCTAGTGTGGTTGTTGTGCTCTAAATACTGCTTTAGTACCAGCTACTACTTGTATGTACATTTAGGGACTAAGTGCTTCTTTTTAGTTTTGATGATGTAGTGATTTTTATAATAAATAGTTCATTGCGAAATATCTTAATAAAATTCAAAGATAAGAAATTAACATAAGACTGCAAAATAAATTAAAATAAATAGTTAAAAAATTCGACACGAATTTACAAATATAGAACTCATTTATACCTTGTAATGGTTATATTAACTATCAACGATTATTAAGCACTAGTCCAAATTTTTTATATCAATAGAACTTCACCATCATGCATATTTTTTATTTCTGTAAAGCAAGTCAGAGACTTTATCCACATCATTTCAACAAATACACTATATATAAGTATAATTCATTAATAAAATAATAAAAGTTAGTGTGCAATAAACATGTGATTAAAGGCCCAATGATTCCTATAATTAATTCATCAAAACATTTAAATTCACAAAAATAAAATTAATAAAATTTGGTCTAATAAAAAATATTTCACGTAATGCGAAAACATATTTTTCATAAAATATAGTTGCTTCTCCCATTAACTATATGTTTCTAAATATAAATAAATAAATAAAATTTTATTAAAAAAGTATAAAAAAAATTCCAACCACTTAAACACCAATTATTACATAAATTTTGAAAAATAAATTATTTCATATGCATGGTATCACTAGTGATTAATTACCTCGATGAAAAATTGCATTGCATTAAAATACGGAGGTGCCTAGATATTGTTTGTTGACATTATCATTGAAGGAATGACCTGTAATACCAAATAAGTACATCACTAATTAACAATGTATAACAACAAAAATTACTCCTATATAATATGTGGCTAATTACTTTTATATTTACAAAATTTTCATAACTTAAAAGTAGAGCCAATGGTACATCTAAAGATTTTCCAATTGCTCATTATTTTATTTTTTTTCTATACATAATGCAACATTTATCAAAAATGAATATAATTTTAAAATTAAATTTACCATAAAGTTTAACTTTAAAATAAAATTACTTGAGATGATTTTTGCTTTTTCTTTTTAGATTCCTTTCAGCTTGACACATGGTGGATTTAAGACGAAGGAATTTTTATTTTCACCCTCTTTTATAAGATTATCATCATGATATTTTTTTTTACCTTTTCATATTTTTTAAATTAAAAATAAAACAATTATCACTTATGTAACAAAAACATACAGTATCCAAAATTCTTGATTACTAGATAACTTACTAAATCGAATGACTGTTCTTGAATTCATCTCATTCTTTTTGAGTTCATGATTTTTAGAGAAATATAATTTTGTCAATTCTTTTTCAACTTCCATATCTCCTTTGACAGTGTTGCCTCTTTTTTTTTTTCCGTTTACTTAACTTTTTATAATTAAATCATAAGCAAATCGAATCATATGATTACAAAATATAATTATAGCCTCTGTATTATATTATTGTGAAAACTTAACAGCATTATCACCATGCATGTTCTTTTTAGCATCTTTAATCCATCTGCGATATATATAATGCTAAAAAAATTTCTTAACATTTTTAACACTAAGAATCCTTAAAGTATGAGAGCAAAGATGGACACAAAACTCAAACTTCTTTCAAGTACAATAAATCTCCATGGTGGCTTTGTTAAATTGAACTGTGTGGACTCTTGAACTATTTTCATCTATCATCACTTCGAAAGTATAAATTCTATCATTTTGTGCAACTTCTCTCCATATATTGAATAAATTTTTAAATTTATTGGGAAACATTTATGTTAATGTTGTTAGTATATTTGATGTATTATTTTTTTTAAACTTGTTTTTATATAATAATAACAATATAAAAAATTAAAACTGTCAAGCTGAGTCGAGTTCGGATTTTAGCATTTTTATCCGAGTCGGATTTGGGCAAAATTTTAGATCCATTTTTCAGGTTGGGATGAACTTAGACCTAAAAATATGAGCCTAAAATTATGTTAAGACTCGGCTCGGCCTCACCTAAAGTGACCCATGATCACCTCTAAAATTATTATCCAAAAATAATATAAAAAATTGGTACAAAACTAAATTTAATGTTAGTAGTTATCTAGCTTTAGGGTTTAAAATTTAAATTTAAAAATATTCTCTCATCTAAAAATGACCTCGGTTAATGAAAAAGAAAATTAATTGTGCCTCCCACCCTTCCCAGCAAATTATCATTTCCTCATGGAAATTTGATTTTGCCCACCTCCCCAACCCATTATCATCTCTATGGCTTGTGAAAAGCAAAATTCTCTCTGTTAATGGATAGGGTTTACGTTTCTTCCCATGAATTATCATTTCCTTCATCTTTTTCCTTTCTCTTTCCAAAAAAGTAGTAATTTTCCATCGTCCCTTATAGAGATTGAAGAATGAATTAAAAAATAAAAACATCCTATATACATAATCAAGAATGAATTAGCAAGAAAAGAAGATGGAGAAGTTCTATGTTGTTTATTTGTAGGAAGAAATTTGACATATACCATTCATGGTATGAGTGTGCTCCATTGATTATTGGAAATAAAAGAGAAGTTTTACAAGTCATTCGAGTATAAGAGTGATGCATCTTAGTCCTTTTAACCTTTAATTAAATGAAAATTTTATAATTTTAATCTTTTTTGAAAAATTAATAATTTAGTTTAATACAATATTTTTAGCTTTCACCTCCTCAAATTTTATATTTTTATCTCAACCCCTTTAACTTCGTCTCCTCCATGATCGTGAGCCTAAGAACAAAGGAAAACAGAAAAAGAAAAGTCCTAGTTCTGGTGATGGAATGAGGCGTGCATGGAGGAATATGTCTTTCATAGTGGCATGCCAACTTATAGCTCAAAATCATGAGTGAGTGACAAGAATAGCCTTTTTTTTTTAATAATTAAAAAGGTTTTTTTTCCCTTTTACACTTTCCCACATGAAGAGTGACCTGAATTGTTGAATCCCTTCCTCTTCTTTGGAAGAAAGAGAAAATAATTTTAATTAGGAAAAAACAAAGTAAGGAAAGCAAAAACCAAGGAGCGTGTTCCCTAATGCAGAGCCATGGCAGGGCTCCTTTAGCGCCGGTGTCTCCGCTTCGGGTTGCTGGCAAAACACAAATGCCGAATCTTGCTTATTCCTGCTTACTGCTCATTTCATACATATGTTCGGGAAGTTAAAAAGATATTGGAAACTTCTTCCTAGACAATCCCCTTTGCTGACATTCTGCACTCCTGTTCCCAAGATTCACTCTTCCTATCTCTCAATATTTTTAGTCACATTTTTTCTTCATCAAAATTTGAACATCTTTAGTTTCTATTCAACCACGGAATATATATGTGGTGTACTTTTCTAGGCACCACTAATTATCAAATGCCATGTTTGAAAGCTATAGTCAAAGTCAATTGAACTCGTTAGGAGAGCCTAAGAGAGCAATGCTAGTGAAAGCTTCTGTAATAGAGGTAGTTCTCTACTACTTGTGCAAATTTATATTTGATCCATAATTAGTTAGCTCACTTAAAATATATATATATAGATCACTAGCTGCTTAAGACAAACTTAACTTGCTACATTAATATAGAAGAATATTTTAATAATTTTTTAATTAAATTGATGTCTAATTAATTCGTGATATAAATTCAATCATAAACTTAAATACTTAAAATGTAAATTAATTCATATAAACCATCTTATTCTCCCTTTCAGTAATGTATATCTTTCACTAGGTTAATCAAAGGTAGGCATGAACAATGGTGCAGAAAGGTGGGAGGCTAAAACCATAATTCTAGAAAAAAAAAAAAAAGAAAGTACAGTCAAAAGGGTTTTCTTTTTTGGTTTTTTTAAGGAGAATATTTTTGAGGTGCATGCGCAATAGAAGGAGTTTGAAATGTATTTGAGTACAAACCAAGCATGGGCAAACCCTAAAAAGCAAGTTTTGCTCCCCTTTGACATCATTCCCCTCACCTTCTTCGCCTCCCCATCCCTAGGCAATACCTCCTCGCCCTGTTATATCAACGTTCCCTCTCCTCATTCCTTCTTACACTCATTCTCTAATCTCCACCTTCCCCTCCCTAGCCACTCCACCAATGATTCACTCGATTCCTTTGATAACATATTGATCACAATCTTATATATGTTGCCACTTTCTTTTTTATTTAATCTCTGCTTTAAAACCCTAATTGAGTTCAACCCTTTGAAATATATGTGGTTATTCTTTTTCTTGATTTGATTGGTAGTGAACCAATAGTATGGTGATTATTAATGCTTTAAATATATAGTTTGCTGAACACTTTTAAGGTTTTTCCAGTAGTAAACAGAAAAATAAATGCCCCTTTAGTTTGTATTTCGTTTTTTTCTGTTCTGATGAATGATTTTTTGTCTTCTCATGTTCCTAAATAGCGACAAGTTCTGTCTTCGTGCACCCAAAAACATCATATCTTACTGTGACTCACTGTCTTGCTTTTAGATGGTCTTTCATCATAATTAACTTCACTGACTAGACATAGTAATTGCATCAATTGCCTTGATTTTGACTCAATTCAAGGAATAGAAATCATGAATTTGAGATCCCAATTTGTCATTATCATTCCCAACCACCATTTCCACCTTCTACTCCAGCCATCTTTTTGCCCTACGCAGATAAAAGTTCAATTAATTTATCATCATGGGGTCATATTTAGCACTTCTTTATTCAAGTACTGCTTCTATTTTTGTTTGGTAGGTGAGTATAAAAGCGCCAAAATTAATACAAACTCCTAAACACCCATGGTGGAGTGTTTCTTCTTCCATTCGGGGGAATTGGATTTGGGATGATCATTTAGGCGCTTTGTTGAGATAGTTTTTCTCTTGCCTTTTTTTTTTTTTACCCCATTCTTTCTTATGAGAAAATAAACTGTGCATTTAAGTAGGGTTGTTTAAAGATCTAATCTAAAATTAGTGTCAACTTTGTTGTTTCACTTGTGATTCAGTCCACTTTGTTGAGTGTTTAGGAAGCAAAAATAAAAGCGATGTTGGTGAGGTTCAATCCGAAAACGAATTTACAATCGTAAAATACGATATCAGATTGAGCCGCGCCAATATCACTTTCCGCAAGTCTCTAAATTTGCTTTCTAGACCCACCTTCATTATTCTCTATATATATTCTCAATTTCAGCTTCATGTTATACCAACCATATGGTATGCGTATATGTTTTTAGATGACTTAAGTAGATGAAGATTAGGGTTAAGTTGGGAACTTACATATATGTATTGCTTGCATGGGGCTAGTGCGTTATTGTTTCAATATATCATTAAAGCCCTACATTAATTTCCATCTTAATCTCTTCTTCATCCTACGGCATGAGGCACATATGTAATGCAGTTCTAGCTGATCAATGCAAACACGTTCCCTACGTTGTGATGTTTAGCTGTATGATGATAAAAAAGAGCAGTTCTAAGAACACTCATGTAATTTGTGGAGTTGTCGTCTATCGTGATATTAGTCCTGTATGTATATACAATGACATGGTTTATTTCAGGGCTTGGTTATCTATGTATGTACTATGAGACTTGGTCACTTGTGTTTTTGTGGAGTTATGCATCTATTATATATTATGTTGATAAGAGCTGCCCATTCACATGCACATATCCAGTTCTAAACAAATGGGTGTTTATTGCTGCAATTCATGGATGTTTTATGAAGGTTGTGGGGCTGTATAGGCAGTAGAGCAGGAGCCAATAAAATGATGTTCTTTAAGCAAACAAGGCAAAGTACAAGAGGGATACCGTTTCTAAGCGAAACAGTGTATCAGTTTCCACAAATGACAAAAACCAGCAAACAAAAGCTGAAGACATTTTCGATCTAGCATGGTAGCAAACAAGGTTACAAAAACAAAATCCACTTCTACCACATATCTCATGCAATTGTAAATATTAATAAATTTAATATAAACTTTGATTTGATATAATCTAATATATAATTTTTAATGTTGATTTTGATTAAATTATACACATTTTAAAAAATAATAAATCTAAATATTTTCATATTTGGTAGATATATATGGGTTTGGGCAAAAATATTAGACCCATTTAAAATATGAGTCGAGCTTGGGCTTGAACATCCAAGGTCCGAGCTCGGCTCGGTTCGATCCGTTTTAAGTTTATAATATTTATATTATGTTATTTTATATATTATGTATTTTTATATAAACAAGTTTGGATTAATGTTTTTGCAAATATAGACAGGTTCGAACAAAATTTTAGATCAGACCAAATTTAGGCAAATACAAAGTACATTAATATTATGATTAAACTTGACTCGACCTATCAACACTCCTAATAATACTTGGGCAGGATTGGTTCGCTAGCTATACATTCTCTCATTGATTTTTTTTTTTTAAGTAAATAATTTTATTATAAAAGCCAACTGCTACATTTTACATCAATACACCAGCAAAGCAAAGATCTCATTATATATTAGTAATTATAATCATAAATTATATATTACTTCAATAATTATCATGAAATTTAGTTTGAAAACATTGCTAGATACAAAGAATGGAAATGAGAAATAATAAAAATTTTGTTACATTATTAAAACTAGCTAGATTTTATCACATTCAGGATGTGATTAAATAAAAATATTTTATATTAAAAATATATTAACAAATGATTATTAGTGGAGTGATAAAGGCTTTTAATATGAATTTGTTAATTTTGTGTTTGATTGTCAATTAATATTATTAAATTATTTTATTTAAAAATTATATAAATAAAAATAAAAATACCCTTCACACCAGCTCAATTTATATATGATTGCTCTTGGACAAGTCAAACAAGTAGGTTGGCTGTCAGTATTGATGGGTAGCACTTAGCACAAAAATATCCTTATTTTTAGAAGATTTCACTGTTTCTGCGAATTGTTTTAAGATTAAGGCCAAATAAATGATTTCTTTTTGTTTAATAACAAAAAAGAAAAGGAAAAAAGATGATGAAATGCATATGTAACTAAACCACTTTTGTTTGTAAAGAATATGGGAAATCTTTTAACTCTAGCCTTTGTGGGAATGATCTGCAGAATAAAGTTAAGGTTAGAAAGATTCCCAGATTGAATATGATACAGAAATACAGTTGATGTCAACATGCATGCATTTGTTGCGCTCTACTCTTTTTGGAAGTGATTTTCAGAATATAAGTTAAAGCAGGGATTAGATTCTAGTTTGAAGAGTGTAGCTGATGCAAACATACAATTCTATGCTTTTCTTTTTCCCTTCATATTTCTAGAAACTCATCTGCTGATTTTGGTGCAAATAAAGGCAGTGCTTTATCTTTGACACAATGTTTAAATGGTATTGTATTGAGGGGAATCAGGCTGGGCCTGTACAGGAGCATCTGCATTTGCAGCTACTGGCTCTCGTAAACATTCCGGACCCGTCATTGTGCATATTAAGACATGAGTATGAAAATAATGCCCCGGATAACATAGGTTTGAGCATTCATTTAAGGAGACCATAAATAACCATATCTTGTTTGTTCACTAAAACAAAACTTTCCCATCTTTTAGCATTCTCATTTACATATACTGAAGAGTATGTGGATTTGAAGCAAAATCATACAAGTGTCAATGGAGAAACATACTGCAGGTTCCAAAACTCAATAAGAAATTAGACATTCGGGTAGATGCAAATACCAGTCATTGAAATGGGAGGTTTGATCTAATTACAAGAGATACTCCTCAATTACAACAGTGGGGATGGTTAGCTCTCTAGTGTAATAAATTGGTTTCACCTCTACCAAAGTTTTCAAACTCCCTGAAATTGCACAACCAAGCCTGACATATATGTCTTCACACAATTGAAAATGCAACCATGGCATCCCAACATCTGTTTTCATTTGATAGCAGAGCCAATGATGGCAGGAGTCGGTTACGGATCATCTACACCTCTGTTTGCCAGTATTCAAAGGAGAACCTCTGATGCTTTTAGATTGAGTGTTGGAGAGTTGCTGAGATCCCTCTGGTTTCTTCTTTCGCCTCCCTTGTTGAGATAGACGAGAGTGGTAGGATAAGATGGCGAGATCATTAAGGTCTTGCAACGGAGTGAGAACTTTCACTACTTCATCCATTGTAGGACGGGATTTAGGGTCCCGGTGGAGGCAATTGTGAGCTAATTGAGAAACTTTCTGCACTCCTTTAAGAGAATAATTCAGCTCCAAGCGGGGATCCACCAGTTGGTAAAGTTTTCTCTTGTCAGCTAAATATGGTCGAGCCCAGGTAACCAGATTCTGCTCCCCACTAGGCCGTTTCTTGTCCATTGATCTTCGGCCTGTCAAAATCTCAAGTAACACAACACCAAAGCTGTAGACATCGCTCTTAGATGTCAAGTGTCCTGCAGAAAAAGATCCAACGGTGCACATATTATTTGATATTCAAATTGTTGCATGGTGCAGAAAGGTTCACGAACAAACAGGGAGTAGAAGCAATAGAAATACATTTCTGGTTCTAAACCAAGTCCTTGAGCAATTTGATAATAACTTTGTCATAGAATGTTAGCAGTGATCTTAGCAGCAACTTAGTTTATGTATGACCATCAGGGTTTGAGTGCCAATTGTGCCATTGATATTTAGTATAACAGGTAATTCTAAATAATGTTGAATCAAATCTCATTCTAGGATATGCATATACAACACTAAAGCTTTATGCTTTCAATTAGTTCCGATCATCTTGCATGAATTATGATACCTGTCATAACATACTCTGGTGCAGCATAGCCATAGGTTCCAACAACCCTAGTAGAAACATGTGTTTTATCTCCTTGAGGACCAGCTTTTGCTAAACCAAAATCCGATAACTTTGCATTATACTCCTGGAAAAGAATTTCCATATTACTGATTCCATGGAACAAATGATATATATTGGACAGATTGATACAGTAACCTATATTAATCCATCAACTTACATACCGAATCGAGTAAAATGTTGGATGTTTTAAAATCTCTATAAATGACTGGTTCTGGACCACCATGGAGAAAGGCCAAACCTTTTGCTGCCCCAAGTGCAATCTTAATTCTATTGGACCATGGAAGAGGTATTGTCCCTTTGCAAAATCAGGCAACAAAGCTACATCAGTATTTATTTCATGTGAACTCCTATAAATATGCAAGACTAGAGATTCCGGAAACTGTTTATCAAAGTTATATATAATATGCATCAGATACTCAGGTGAATCCCGAAAATTCATTGGTGTAACATTCCAACAAAAAGTATCAGTCATACAATACATATCATCTCATTCACTTTCTCTCTCCTATGTCATATTGTGTATTTCATGAAGTCCATCAAAAAATGTATACTAATTTTCACCCATTGTGAGTTCTACTACATTGCCTTTTTTGTTTTCTCATCAATGAGGTCTATTTTAAGACTACAAAACGCTTCTTGACGGTTACAAATATGAAATAAGAAACTAACTTAAAAATGCCAAGAACTTCCTATGCAAAATTAATTTATCCTGTAACAAATATATTTCAAGAAAAAAGAAGAGAACATTGGAGAAAAGAATATATGTGAAGCTAAGTTAGAAGGGCAGAAGGAAACAGTGAGACTCACCTTCTAAAAAGATGGTTTTCAAGGCTTCCTCGGGTCATAAATTCATATACAAGAAGCCGTTGATCGTCTTCGATGCAGTAACCAATAAGTTTAACAAGATTAGGATGATGAAGTTGTCCAAGGAAATCAACCTCAGCCTGCATTAAGAAAGAATCATTGAATGTTAAACTCTCAAGTTTCAGAATTTTACCAATAGTCTCTTTGACATTGAATCTACTAACCCAAAGCACATATTTTTTCTACTAACCACCCATTCTCTATGGCCTTGAAGACCATCTGGTTTCAAACTCTTGACCGCGACGGTGATCCCCGAAC